>BGPR01022950.1:5432-24778 GCA_013235015.1 Araneus ventricosus | reverse complement strand
AAGAAACTCAAATGTTTAAAATGTCACAAAATTAGCTGATTGATAAACTCTGTCTTTAAAATATCCACCTCCAAGAATATTTGCAATCATATAATCTACACAACATTTATTCCCAAGATTCTTCCCTTAAGCATTATAAAAACACAGGTGAAGATAAAACACACTAATGTTCAGGGTTGCCTGACAAAATTTGAGACGTGTTTCTTCTAAGGCTCTGTAGAGGAAAGCCACATTCCTGTTAGGTGTAATCTTCCATGCAATTGAAATATATTGTACAAAACGACTTGGTAAAGTTTTATAATGAGGAATTATCTGAATCTTACTTGAGAAACAAAATGTAAACCAATAATTTTATCAAACTTACGCATTCTGTGAGATACTCTGTAGTAAACCATTTCCACTACTTAAAATAATATATAAAAAGAACCTTGAAAAATATCCTAACGAGATAAAGGTTCAATAACAAGATCTGGTTGGGTTGCAGCAAAGTTCTAAACCATTCCTTAAAACGGCTATAGTAACAGAATACTAAATTTTACTGAATGAACTGGATTTTGATGTAAAGTTACAAGCAGAAATTTACTGTTTGTAAACAACTCTCCTGGTTTCATTGTTTGTAAAATAAACTGCTCGTAAACAAACTTGCAAAACTTCCGGAAATATCCAAATATCCTTTAATATTGACAAATTATATTATACAAACGCATCAGTTATACTGAGGAATATTCGGAATCTTCTGAAAATCAAATGTAACTGTCATGAAACTTTCACGTACTGTGTGAGAGATATATTTTTAGTAAAACTATTTCCATTACTTAATATATGTCAATAGTTACGGCACTTAGAAATATCCTAACGATAACAAAGTTCAATAATGATTCGTTGTTGCAAAGTTCAAACCATTCTTTCTACATATATAACAGAATAATAATTTTACTGAAAGAACGATTTTAATGTGATGCAAAGTTACAAGCAGAAATTTTACTACTTGTAAAAACAAACTCTGTCTGGTTTTATGTTTCCAAAACAAACTACCTGTCGAAACAACTCTCCTCAAAATATCCAAACATCTTATAATATTAAAATATATTATACCAACGCGACTCTTGGTGAAGTTATAATGAGGAAATCTATTCGAATCTTCTTGGAAATCAACTAATAGTTTATGAAACTTACGTATTCGTGACGATATTTTGCAAAACTATTTCCACGCCATTAAATATACAATAGTTGCTACTCTTCTGGAAAATATCCTAAGATGATAAAGTGTTCACACAAGATTCGTTGCTGCCCTGGAACCATTCTTAATGGCTAGAAAGAGAATAGCCACAAATTTTAATGAATGAATTGACTTTGTAATGGATAAAGCTATGCCAGAGAAATTTTACTAATTGTAAACAAACTTCCTGGTTTGCTTGTTTGTAAAATAAACTGTTTGTAAAACAACTCTGAAATATCCTAAATATCTGAAAAAAAGTAATATTAAAAATATACAAACGTGACTTGGTAAGTTATAATAGAGGAATTATTTGGAATCTTACGAGAAACAAATGTAACTTAAATTCTTTGTCATCAAAATTGGTATCTTCGTGAGTATTTTTTAGTAAACCGTTATTTTGACCTCTATTTAATCTAGAACCTCCATTTAGTTTAGTCTCCTCTATTTCGAGGTGAATTTTCCTTGAACCAAGAACCTTTGCGAATTCTAGAAAATAACTCCAAATAGTTAAAGTGTATCTTCTATTTGATCGAACTTTTCAGATCCAATATTTTTTTCTCCCTATTTCAAAATATTTCTAAGCATTTCCAGTTCTATTCCTTCTTTTAACACATTTTATGGTGATCAATGACCTCCTAGTTGAAAATGTTGTGCTGGGGAAAGTGCTTTGAGTATCACAGAGAGAAAAATTCAGAATTCTGCGAGGTGATAAAGCTATGGAAAAGATATTGCTTTTAAAATTTGCATTCCTCCGACAGGCTTTTGTCAAATCATAATAAAAAAAATCGTGAAATGAAAAAACCATAATAAATAAAAATCATTTAAAAGCATGTGTCTGCCGAAGATGGATTGAGGCAGTTTTGAAGTGGACAGTGTAGTACATAAAATAATACAGCAATAAATTGGTGATGAAGACGAGATGAAAAGATCATGATGCAGAAAATCAATACAAACTCTTCGTAAGGATCAAAATGTTAAAATCTACTAATTTTAATATGCAAAATTGGTTTTTTTAAAACACAGTGTATTCTGACAATGCTCTGTTTTATTCTGTTTCTTCCCTTGATTCTTTGATGTAAAATATATAAAACAAATAGATATTAATCTAAAATAAAGGTGGATTTAATTGATTTTCTAATAATATGTTTCATGAATTTAAAATCTGTCTTTGTAGTTTGGCTGGTATTTTAAAAGGGTGAATCTCATTTAACGAATTTTATATAACGAATCCTTTTCTGGGATTTAAAGGACTTCTGTTAACAGAGGTCCGACTGCATTTCCATTACTCTTACACTAATATATAACAATAGCTACCAAACCTTTCTACAAATATCCTGTAACTATGATAAAGTGTTCAATAACTAGATCTGCTACAAAAAAAGTTTCTGGAAACCATCTCAATGGCTATAGAAATAGAATAATAAATCTTACTGAACAATCTGAATTTTGTATGATGTAAAGTTATAAGCAGAAATTTACTCACTTGAAACATCCATTACAAAATTTTATTACCTCTACACATGCAATGATACACTGGGATGTAAACTAATCTAGCAATAATAGCCTTTAAGGATTTTCCATCGGAGCCAGTTTTATCTCATCAATAATAAAAGATAGCTAAACTGATATCCTTCCTCACCGAAGAGGACAACATCATAAAATGAAAGTTCATCCGACCTGTAGATTTCCCTCCCTACCAAGACCCTGTGACTTGCTGACCCCAAACTCTAGAGGTTCACACTCAGGGCCTTGCAATCACCCCTCTCCTACAAGATTTAAAAGGAAGGAACTTTGACTGGTTCCTTGTACCTGTTTCTGCTCCACGAGTTTTTCACCAAATAATTACCTCTCATTTTTCATTGCTTTATAATTTTCACATGTTTTCGATGAAGCATTAAAAACTGTCTTCGTAATCTGTTTTTTTTTTGTTGGTTTTAGTCCAATAAAGTTCCTACGCACAACCATCCAAATTGCAAAACTGAGATTTTCAAATCAAGGGTGTCAAATGTATATTTCCAGAACGTACAGGCTTGCAGTTTATATTAATGGGACAATTATCTGAACTACAGGAGGGCGCTAAGAAAAGCAGTTAAGGACTGCTAGTAACTGACAAAATTAGGAAGTGAACAAGTCAAAAGCACAAGAAAAAGACTGTGAAGCCAACAAATGTTGAATAGAAAGTTCAGAAACAGAAGAAAGCATCAATTGTCTAATTTGTAGAGGAACTAGGAAGAAAAAAGTACTGATATGAAAAGTATAAAATGTCAGACTTTGTTACATTATTACATCGTGTGTTGGTGTGTTTGAGTTTCAAAAAATATTTTTTTCTTAATTTATTTAAAGAATTAAAGTTAATTTTAGAAACCAGTAATCCAACTTTAGATAATTAGAACTTCCTGTGGTTGGGCAACAGGTACAATTTTTTTTCTAATCTATTTCTTTCCTAATTTAAAGTTTGTTTCTATAAAAAAAGTTATTGTTCTGAAGATAAATAAAATATACAAAAAATCACTTACTTGTTTTCTTATCCAAAATTACTCCTATCACACTGTATATCAAAAAATATCCAGGGTAGTCAGAAACTGGCAACCATCTCTACAATATATCCAACAGGTAAAAAATCTTTACTTATCAATATAAGTAAGTCTGACGAAGAACATCAAAGTGGTACCATTCTACGAAAAAATCATTTCTGTAGGTCATAATGCAGAAAACGAAACTTATTCGAATATACCCTTATTCTTCAAGAATAAGCCGGAAGAAACACACCGTTCTTGAGGGATACCAAAATATACAAAATTTACTAATTTGTTTTTTCATTCAAATTACTTTCCTATCACTCAGTCAAAAATATCCGGTAGTTGGCTGGCAACCATCTCATACATATCTAACAGGTAAAAAATCTTACTTTATCAATATATAAGTCTGATTGAAGAACATCAAAGTGGGTAAATTATTCCACGAAAATCATTTCTAGGTCAGCACGAAATGAAAAACGAAGAATTGAAATCTTCCCGCTTATTCTTTGGAAAAATAAGCCAAGAAACGGGAACCAACCTTTTTGGGAATTGCAATATGTATCGCAGGAGAAAAAAAAAGCCAGGAAGGCAATACTCTTTTCTCTTACAGGTCAACGTGACATCTTGAGATACCAGATGAGGGTTGGATGATTAACCAGGACGCTTGGGACAATGGAGCGCCACTAATTTGTTTGTGTTGTTTATTCATGTAAAATATGCAGACGATACTTTATTTTATTTATTCTTTATCTTTGTGTAGGAAATGGAATTTTGTTTGTCGTTTGTTTAGAATTGCCTTGTCTTAAGGGAAAAGCTTGCATTGAGTTGGAAATTTTGATAAAATATGTGTTTGAAAATAAAATGTGTCGTTTTATTAGAATTCTTTTTGTTCCCTTTGTGCTGGGAAACTCTTGCAGGCCTTGAAGAAAGAAAAGCAACCTCTGATGAAAACTGATCTAAAAAAGTACAATAATATATCATCAGAAACCAAGTGAAAATTTGTTTTGAATAGTTGAACTGTTAATGTACCTTCAATTGTAAATTTTTGTCTAAGATTTAATCTTTCCAACAGGCTAATAGAAAAACGTACAGCATTCTATGAACCTGTAATACCGCTACCCAGTCAGTGTTATTCCTATGGTTCAGAAAGAGACATTTCATAGGTTTTCATTAATGCCGAGGAATGGAAATGAATAACCCTCCCAGCCTGGTGACAAACTCAGCGACCATTCCTGGTGACAACATGGGATTGGCAACAAAATGAAGGTTACTGAAAAATACCAGAATTTGTACCCATCCTATTAGGAACGGTGGCAGTGAGACTCTTCCAGATATTTCTATGTATCGCCCCATCCCTGTAGGAAAAGGTCTAAAATACCCGGAGGGATGGCTAAGTGTTTTAACGTCTTTAATGTGTTTGAACGTTTTGTATCTCTTTGAGTTTTGGGGTTCAGCTTACGTGTTTGGCTGGGCCGTTAGACGTCTTAGATCAGATCAGTTATCAAACTTGTTAATTGTTTTTTTCCGTACATCCATCTGTTGATTTTCTAGTCATTATTCATGAAATATTACGCGCAAGATATCTGTAACATCAATAAAAGAAGTAAATAAAAAATTTATTTTTTAAACATTTTTATTTCGCTTTAACTCATTTAATTTTTAAAACGGTGGAATTTTTTTCTTGTTGGATTTTACACTTCCACTTCCTGATTTGCTAGAATATTGAAACTTTTCAAATTTCGATGATAATACACTATTAAAAATATGTTCAGAACTTAATTCATTATTACATTTACACCATCTGTAATGCTCGTGTTTAGAGCCATTTGGCCTTTGGTCACATGGATGGAGGAATATTTTTAAGAAAGGACAAAAACAAGTAACGGGTACAAAACAAATAAAATGAAAAAAGAAACTGGACAGAAAATTAACATAGAAAACAATACAAAAGGAAAAAATACGTAGAGGGAAAAAACACAAGTAGCCAGAAGTGTGTCAGTCTGGGTGGGATGAGTGCCCACCATTATCCTCCACACGTGAGATTGTTCCCACTGGCATATGAAACGCATTGAGTCAAGGTCGGCTCTTGAGAAGTTACTCGTGAGAAATAGTGTTTCAACCACTGTAATTTAAGACACTAGTTGAGTTTTGAAATGCTATGGAGAGGGTAAACCCGACATCTTGTGGCAGTACTAGACTTTTCCGCACTTCCATAGAGAAAAGTTGTCATGTGTGTTCGAAGATTGAAGTTGATGAAGGTATGAAGGGAAAGACCTGTACTGTACCGAATATTAGCTCTTCTCTATTCCATCCTATCACTGGTTTGAGAACTTAGGACTATATCAAAATTGCGGCCAGTCTGTTATTCAGTTGTCTCTGCTAGATGCTTAAAGTTATTGAGAATCTCTCAGATTTCAGGCAGGAAATTTTTTTTAGTATGCTTATAAGAAAAATGGATTATACATCCCATAATATTTATAATAATGAATTATAAATTAAAATACTAGAAAAAGCGAAAATAATTAGTAAAAAAAGAAAAAATATATATTTTTTCAGTACAGTCACGTTAATGGTTTTAAGCATGTTTATTAAAATTATTTAATAAGTTTATTTTAAATGCTCAATTAAAATTTCAACATTTGTTAGAGGCAAATAAATATAAAATGTCGACACTGAGCAAAACAAAAGCAATTTTTTTTTTTTTTACTATCAATCTACGTAGACTTTGTAAGATTTCAGTAATTGAATAATTAATGCTATCTTTGGTAAAAGATAACATATCTGTTTTTCTGAAAAGCGTTTATTTATAATTTTGTAATTCTGTACAAAACTGTGCTAAGGAAGTTCTTAGTTTGACAGGAAATTTCAGGACAGACTTATTTTTTTTCCAGGTTAAAAGTTGCTAAAGTTCTTTTCATTTGTACAACTAATTATACTAACTCTAAAACCCGACTTGTACTGTGATGTATTCATGTTTGACTGTACCATCACCCAGTTTTAGATATATCTATTTATGTTATTTGAAGATGAAAATTTTATCAATTTGTTTTATATATATGGCGTCTACCTTCTTCTACTGTCATTTCTACCTATCCTCATTTTTAGGATGGAAAAAACCAACTGAAGCTTTGTTGCGGTTAACCTGATTTTTCGGATTTTGCCTACAGTTTTAACTGGATATTTATTTTACATCCAATAACTGGATAAAAAAACCGGCAAAATCAGCTGTCAAAAGATAGTTCGATTTTAGGTCTGGAGAGTTATGAAGTTTTGAATTTTATCAATCTTAGGCCAATCAACGGCCACACCGCTTCCTTCATAGGCTACTGGAAATGTCTAAAATAGTCAAGTAGTCAGCTTTACAACCTGATTAGTTTTGGGACGCAGAAAAGTGGAACATTTGTTTAAAAATGATGAAAAGCAATAAAATTTATTGAATATTACCATTGTGGACCGGGGAATGTATAAAAAAATTTAGATATACTATTTTATTATTAGGCCATAGAAATAAATACAAAAATGCGATTATTTACGTCTGTGCCTTTTAATTTCATATTTTATTTGTCTGCAATATTTACTTTGTGGTTAATTAGTTTGTTGCATTATTACTTATTGGTTGATTTGTACTATTTATAATCAGGGGTGTTTCATTATATTATCATTATTTATTGATATTATTTTATTGTACTTTACTATTATTATTATTATTGTATTGTTTGTTAGTCACAATGTTTCTTTTTCAAAATTACAGCTTTAAAACTGTTTTTTGAGCGGTTTAATTGCCACAAAGAATTGGACAGATAAAATTGAGAGACTGAGTTTGTTGTTTTTTTTAATAACCATCCAATACATTTGACGAAAGAACTTTCGAAACGAAATAAGAGAAGTATTAGGGGATGGCAGTTAATTTCAAAAACAACCGGCTTTCTTACATACTGGTTTTGTCACGTCCGGTTTAATCTTGAGGTTAAACTACTAAAATAATTGGTTTTGAAATAAACTGGCTTTCTGTTTAAAAGAAAGAAACAAATGTTTAGAAGTAAAATTATTAATAATAATATGCAAATAATTATGGCATAATAAGTAATATCAATAAAATAAGTAATTATACAATAAGCACTGATTATAATGAGAATTAATACAATAAGTAATAATAAAGATCTATTAATAGCTTTTAAAAAAAGCAATATATGGACTTTACTACTGTAAAAGATGTAAAATCATTATTTGAAAGACATGTGACATAAGTGGGAGTGATTCCTCCCCAAAACTTTCCGTACGTGAATAACACGACCAGAGGTTTAAAATAACCGTGCGCCGAGAACGTGCGCGGTATTCCCAAGGAAAATAAGGATATTCCCTTATGGTAAAACACTCGCTCCAGTTAGTTCGCGGGCATTTTTCCCATGTAGAAGTCGGAGATACAAAACTGAACTGGTAATTTCTAACGTATCGAAAATCGATTTTAAATGAAAAATTTGAGACGAATCTACAAATTATGGTTTCACGACTATGCCGAAATTTATCATCTAAGCAATTGTATTTAGGAGTTATATGTCTAAAAAAGTAAGGGGATTATATATACTGAGTTGAAGCCAAATCCAACCCTTTGACGTATTTTAATTCAGAAATTTTATACAGACCTATATCTTATGAAGAAGAAACTGTGTACCAAATTTTATCCATCTATCTATTTAAGTTTTGAGTTATAGTGTTCACAAGGAACGCGGATACAGATAAAAAAGACTTCCTTTTGTGGATGATTTTGGTCTAAAATTTGATAGAAATCTGAAATTATGTGTTAAGATAACATAAATATCATCCTCGTAGCTTTACAGTTTTGAGTTATCGCTTTAAAGTTGTAGTTTTCGGGCCTGTGGAGGTCTAAAACGTGGAGATCTGGTCAAATCTGAGTTCGAATTTTTTTGATGATTTACAATACTTTCTTGTATACGAGAAAATCAAATTCCATCCGGGTATACTTCAAAACCATGGAGTGGGTTTTCCTAAACTTTCTGTATACTTTCAAAATTTTTCTATTTCCTCCCCTGCGTGGATAAAAAATTGGAAGTTACTCAACTGGGAATATAAGATGGATTATCAGAAGGTTTTCCATTGTATATTATAGTAATTGTAAAATATTTAGGTAAAAAATCATATTCAAATAGATGAGTATGTATTAAAATTAGCATTATTTATTTTACACTCTGTGAAAGTCTAAGTTAATGCGAGAGAGCGTTGTTGAAACAAAACGGGAGAGTAAAACGAATCTTTCACACACTTTACTGTTTCCGCCTTAAGGACAAAGTGACGTAACCTTCCGCGAGCATGAGATATTGCTACCAGTAATGGGCATGGGGACCTGATTATAAAATGAATATGTGTTGAACGTTTTATTCGTCTGGATTGAAACGTACGAAAGTACAGATCTATAAATTATTGTTAGCAACCGTCATACTAATTTTTATTTGTATTTAAGCTGAAGGATTTTAGGAGATATAATTTTGGCAAGTATGCAAAATTATACAAACTGATGTCCCTTCGATTGATTAGGTTCAAAATTTGGTACTGACCTATATTTATGATTATAAACTGTGAACCAAATTTTTTGCATTTGATCTGAAGTATTGTCAACCAAGGTTTTGAGTTATATCACATGAACGTATGGGAAGCATTCTCCTGTGACTTGAGTTTCATTCAAAATTTATATAGAAACGTCGATGTAGAGATTAAATACCAAATTTACTACTGTAATTTGGTTAGTTTTGAGTTATGTTCAGACACGCAGAGACATTATAGACATTATTCCAAATTGTGTTTTTCGGACTCTAGGGAGGTCTGATGTGATGGCTGCACCTTGAGTTCGAAATTTCTTGACGATTAACAATACTTTCTCTTTTGTAAGGCTCTTGTATACGAGAAAGTAAAAAAATCATTACCATCCGCTTAATTTCAAAAATAAAGTCAGAAGAAAACAGGAAAAAGAAGACTGATTGCAATTTTAGAACAAATCACAATACGAAATATTTGTGAAGCAAGAGAGAGAGAGAGAGAGGGGAAGAGAGAGGAAGAAAAAGAGGGAAAAAAACACGGAGAGCAGTTGTATTTTACAGAAAAACCTGTTTAGGTCGATTTTCCAGATCAGGAATACATCCTGTGACGTCATACCTGCAGCTCTACTTTGATCTTGTCGCTTGTGCTGTCTTCCGATTTGATGTAAAATGCGCAGACGATATTTTATTCTTTTTTTGGTTTTCGTAGAAAAGGATTCTTTTTTTTCTGTTCATGTTTTAGAGTTGATTAGAAATTTTCTGTATTGTGATGCGTTTGATTAGAAGTTGTTTATAAAGGTTGATGATTTCCGATGTGGAAAACAGTAATTCCTTTGTGCGGAGGAAAGAAAAGCAGTAAAATTTAAATCAAACGCCGTCAAAAGTATCAAAAGTGTGGATGTTTCACTACTATTTTTCTTTTCTTTGCAAAATAACTTACTTACCCTTCGTCATAGATATTGTTTTATTTGTGGTCTCAAGTATTTGATATTTGAATCGGCAACCAAACTGTAAATAGGAATTATTTTAACCTCATTGATTTTTCAAAAATTGATTTTAAAATATTATTTGATCTTCATTTCTTTGAATAAAATACTTTATCCCATCTTGTTTTAAGTATTATTTATGTATTAAAAATCAGTTATTAACTGACAACACTACGATTTCAGAAAGACCCCATCATAAAATTCTATAACGTTAAACAGAGATGAATTTTAATAAATTATAATACGGATAAGGAAGTCCATGATCATGTAGAATAAAATATTATATCCAAGTATGGAAACAAAGTTTGAAAAGATGCAGCCTTAAATGAAAACTTATTTTTTTATTTTTATCAGCAGTATGTGGTCTACTTATATGTTGTAAACTGATTTAATAAAAATTTCAAATGCATTTTATTGGCAACCACGGTACTAGAGAGATTCTAGTCTTATCTCCCCAAGATTTCAGGAAAAATCTTGACAAGTTGCTTGAAGGCAACACTGGGCATACTGAACTTATCTGAAGATTTTAGGAAGACAAACTGGCAAGCAGTGTTGCTTAAAAGACAATACTGTACTAGAGTCAATCTTATTCTCAAGATTTTAAAGACAAAATTGGGTTTGTTGCTTAAAGTATTGGAATTAGAACTTGTAGTTCCATTCTTAAGATTTTAGAAGACAAAATTAATGAGCATTAAAGACAATACTGGGCATTAGAACTTCTGTCTATTCTCACATTTTGTAGACAAAATTAGAATGCTGCTTAATGCCAACAATGGCATTAGAGTTTCAATCTTATTCTCAAGATTTGTAGGGAAATACTGTACCCTGGGTATGCTGCTTTAAAGACAATACTACTAAATTTAGATCTCTCAATCTTTTATTCTCTCAAGATTTTAGAAGCTATAGACAAAATTGGTTTGTTGCTTAAAGACAATACTGGGAATTAGAACTCAGTCTTATTCCTTAAGATTTTAGAAGACAAATTCAATATTTTTTAAAGACAATACTTTCTGGGAAAGTATTTAGTACTTCAGTCTTATTCCTAAGATTTTAGAAGACAAAATTGGGTTGTTGCTTAAAGACAACTGGGAATTAGAACTTCAGTCTTTCTAGAAGATTTTTGAAGACTAAAATTGTGTTTAAAGACAATACTGCAGGCATTAGAACTTCAGTCTTATTCAAGATTTTAGAAGACAAAATTGGGTATGTTGGACTAAGACAATACTGGGCATTAGAATCAGTCTTATTCTGAAGATTTTAGAAGACAAATTGGGTATTTGCTTAAAGACAACTGGGCATTAAGAACTTCAGTCTTATTCCAGAGATTTTGAAGACAAATTGGGTAGTTGCCGAAGACAATACTGATTGCAGTTTAGTCTTATTCCTCAACATTTTAGAAGACAAAATTGGGAATGTGCTTAATCAACAAATGGGCATTAGAGTTTCAACTTACTTCTCATATTTAGAAGACAAAATTAGGTTGTTGCTTAAAGACAATACTGGGTACGAGCTCTCAATCTTATTCTGAAGATTTTAGAAACACAAAATTGTTTGTTGCTAAAGACAATACTGGGCATAGAACTGTCTTATTCTCAAGATTTTTAGAAGACAAAATTGTTACAAGAGACAATACAATTAGTAAACTTCTAGTTCTTATTCTAAGATTTAGAAGACAAAATTGGGTTTTGCTTAAAGCAATACTGGGCATTAGAACTTTCAGTCTTATTCTGAAGATTTTAGAGAGCAAAATTGGGTATGTTGAAGACAATGGGATTTTGGGAACTTGGCCTTTATTCTAAGATTTAGAAGACAAAATTGGGTTTTTTAAGTTAGAAGAAATACTGGCATTAAACTTCTAGTCTTATCATGAAAGATTTTAGAAGACAAAGATTTGCTAAGAGCAGTTGGAATAGGCACAATTCTCTTGAGTATTTGGGCTGTGAGACGTACGGATTAGAGACTTCAGGTCTTATTCTGAAGAGTTTTAGAGTGAAACAGTGGTGCTTGCTCAGGAGACAATACTGGGCATTAGAAGTTCAGTCTTATTCTAAGATTTAGAAGATAGAAATTGTAATGCATAAAGACAATACTGGGCATGTAGAGTATACTTCAGTCTAATATTCATGAAGAGAACAAGAATTGAGATTGTTGCTTGAAAGACAATACTGGGCATTAGGGAACTTCAGGTCTTATCTTCTAGACAGATGTTTAGAATCAAATTGTTTGCAGTTGAGCAAAGACGACATATCAGAGGTTAGTCTTGATCTCTCAACATTTTAGAACAAATTAAGTACGTTGTGTTAAAAAATTAATATGGGATTAGAGTTCGTCTTATTTACACTGTTTCAGGAACAAGTAGGTGCACGTTGCTTTAAAGACAATACCTGGTCATTTCTAGAACGTCTATTCAAGAAGATTTTAAGACAAAATGGGTATTGCTTGAAAGACAAATCTGGGCAATTAGAACTTCTTCGTCTTCTCTGAAGCATTTTAGAAGACAAGAGAGTGAATGTTTAAGGCTTAGGCAATTAGTGGCATTAGAGTTTCAGATCTGCTCTCAAGATTTTAGAAGACTCAATAGAGTATGTCTGCTTATGACCAACAATGGCATTGAATAACTTCGTTATTATCAAGAATTTAAAGACAAATGGGTGTATGTTTAAGGACATGTAAAGGTCTGAACCTCTTATCAGGAAATGAAAAATGTATGTTTTAGGCAACCTGGGTTTAAAGGTCTAAAAGTGTTCAGCCATTACAGGGTTAAGAACTCAGGCGGATCATTCTGTGGGTGACGAGGTTCTTGGAACTCAAGGGTTTGACCCCCAACACTGTTAAACAGAGCACGAGGACCGCTCTCCTCGCCACGGAACGTTTGAAGAGCGAGGGAGCATACTGACAAAACTGAAATTCAAGTCGCAGGTCAGAATAGTTATATTTCATGAAAAAAAAAACGCCTTGACTTAGAGCATTAAGATACAGTCCTTAAAGACAAATCAAGTACCTTTCTTTGCTATTATCACCTTACAGACGGACGTTTCTAAGAACTGTCGTTTTCCATGCCTTATCTCTCAGGTGAAAAAATTTGGTGCGGATTCTCTCGATACATATATTTGCAGGCTAATTCCTACAACATGCAGAGAATGTTAATGTTGGATGAATAAACTCCCAACTCTTCGCTAGTTGTCGCACTTTCACTGGCCCTTTTGTTCCAGGGGCATCGCGACACAATATTATAAAATAGTTATTATACCTAATTTTTTTTTCTTCAACTATACGCCAACTTTGACGAAAACCATTCCGAGTTATTCACTTCTTCATTTCCAGAATCTCTGTCCTCTTTCGATTCCGTATCACATTCGCTAAAACTTTCCTGATTTGAAAAATTGTCTCCTAAAATATCCTCAGGTCTTCATTGCCAAAGTCTGAATCTTCATCAGTTTCAACTTCAGCAAAAAGTTTACGTTAATGCTCCGTTCCTTTTTTGTATGAAGTCGGCATTTAGAGCAGAAAGTAAATGCTTCGATTCGGAAAGGACAGCGACGAACTGACGTTATCAGCCGCGTGAAATAACTGGCTTGTGGAACAAACGGAAAGACGCGCGGGGTCATTCCATATCCCCAGTAACTGACAAAACGTGTAATAGGGGAAGAAAAATTCCTGAAATACTTTCTAAATACTCAGAAAAGGCAGAGGGGGTGACTAGATACTGATACTGATAAGATACTGTAAGATCTATATACTGTACTATAAAATACTCATATACTGATAAGAAAGAAATTAAAGGGTGGATATTTTTCTAGGAATCGGAGTTTGTCTAGTGCTTGGGGTCATAAAATGACTCCTGCGCGTCCTCTTGGATTAACAGAAAAAAAGTGCCATTGCAAATACATTTACGCTCCCCCCAAAAAAAACAGGACTTAGAAGTGCCATGTTAATTTTACGATGTTATAGTTATTTATTGCTCAATATATTAAATTTTAATTTATGAATTTAGTCTGTCTTATGCATTCTTGCGTGGATTTAAATAACAATAAATGTTCAAAATAGGAGTTGTCATGCAGTTAGGAGGTTAAACAAATCCATTGGCCTGGAGGTTAAAACAAATCTATTTCTTCTCAAATTCGGACCTTTAGGAGCATTTTAAAAAATTACGATTTGTAAAAGAAATATTTTTTTTGGATAGTGCAACATAGAAAAAAAATCCAAAAATAAAGGAAGCTTCAAAACAATCAACTAGAAAAAGTAGAATAAATTTAAAAATAAATTTAGCTTAAACTGTAAACAGAAACAACAAAATAACAAAATTTAAACAATAATTTTTTTAAGTTGCGCTCAGTCGCAGCTGCATACAAAAAACAAGGTATCAAAATCCTTCAAAGCAAGCAAAAAACTAAGATAAATACTCTGAAAGAATCAAATTAAGCAAACAAGGAATCCATTCTAGTCCATTTTATCAAGGGCTAAGGACTATATTCGAAATGGATTCAAAATATTTGGGAAATTTTTCTGTAAGAATCCTGCATTATTCCATACATAGCTTCTCTTAGCTCGAAATTTCCCAACAAAGGACAAAGGAGATCAGTACCATATAAAAAGCATTATTTTAAAAGAAAAAGGTAAACCAAACAGAAACATAAAAACAATAATAATATTGATTTAAAATATTATTAGCCTTTGGGCTGGAAAAAGAAACATTTTCAATCTTATTTGATTTGTGCTATGGAATCGTATTAGAGCTTTCACCTTCCTCGACATAGCAACATGATTAACGCTTTATTATTTTCAACTAGTTGAGGTTATAAAATACATTACACTTAATGATAATCTAAATGTCTAACGTTTAAGCATGTCTAAGTCTAATTTTTTTGCAGAAATGTCGTTAAAATCATGCTAAATCTTTTAAACGTATACAACCGGCGAGTATGATTTTCCACAGTGTACTAAGCGAACTCGCTTCTAAAGTAGATATATTAGTCATTTCCTATGGAATCAATTGATCTGCATCATTTGTCAGTAAACTCTTGAATCTTTGCTTCATATTGTGCATCCATTTTAAGGAGAAAAAGACATGCAATATTTTGAATTATGAGTGTTATAATAAAAAAGAAAAAGATAATTGTCAAGAGAAAACGTTTTCCAAGTCCCATCGCTTAACAATCCCGAATTATTAAAACTAGTTGCTGTGAACAGTAGTCTTCATGTCCAAAATAATAATAATAATAATAATAATAATAATAATAATAATAATAAATAAATAAATTAATGAAAATTAAGAGATGAAAACAAATGAAAATAAAAGAATATAGGAGCTGCTTTTCACAGTCTTTAAAGGTTTTGCCAATTTTTTTCGAATGTAAATTATTTAAGTAAGTTTTTGCTTTTATCAGTATTCATTAAATTACAATTAAGTGTCTGACCATTACCAAAGTGATTCAAATATTTAAATGGTGCCAAACTCGCCAAACAATGAAACCATTAAAATCGCCGCCATCTTAAAACAGATTCAAAAAATAAAAATCTTAATGCATACGTCGTTTTTAATGACTTCAAGGAACATTTATGCTAAATTCGAAGAACAGACAACAATGCGTCTGATCGTAACTGCAAAATAAATAAATTACGAACAAACAGACCATTGCCAGAGCCGACGTGTTGAAATAAAGATTCTCTTCATTCGATCAATTAAGTTCTGTGAAAATTCGAAGTTCTTATGCTAACACCTGAAATAGGAAAAAACTGAACAACACCAATTGAACTAGAAACAAATCGTATTACTAATATAATAGCCCATATCTGTCTCTCGGTAACGCTGTGACGTCACCAACAATAAAACTCGCGCCATAGCACTGCGAGACGGTAAACAGCATTATTTCAGTGTTAGAGCACCTAAATTTCAGTAATTTTAAATTTAAGACAGTAATTGCCGTTTCAATTTCAAATTTAATAGAAAAAAATAGTGAAATAAAATTAAAAATAGTGAAATAAAATTTGCTATCGATTGATATAAAATTTATCTCCCTATGATCAATAGTTCTCGAGACATTTTAAATTATATTAATCATATATTTCAAATTAATTTCCGTTTTTCAATAGAAATGAGTAATTTACGTCAATGGTATATCATGCGCGTGATATAGTTTGGAAGCCACGATGCATCTCATTATTGATTGCAATCTTGATGATATAATTTGATAATATTTTTTGGCAACGTTCGACAAGCAGAGAAGTGCTTTATTTTGAAACTAGATTTTCTATCTATCTAGATTATATCTACTAGATTTTCTAGATTTTTTTAAACCAAGAAGTTGTTTGAATAAAGAAATATGTGAATAAGAAATATGTGAGAAGTGCTTTGTGTTGATTAGAATTTCGAAAAAAAATTCTTCTGAATTTCATGGTTATTGAATTATAATAAAATTGTTAAGCAGCGAAAAATACTTCACACGGCATGTTGTTTACCAGGAGGTAGTTTGAATAAAGAGGTATGTAAATAAAAAAAATATTTCCTGTCATAAAACATATGCTTATTTTATTTGTTTTCAATCAAAGTTAAACATTTCTCTCGTATATATATATATATCTATTTAAACACGTCAGATTTGACGGGAAATCTCTCGAAAGAGGAGGGAATTTGCAACCGTCATACCATGACGGGTGATTTTCTAGTTAACTATAAAAGGGCGAGAATATTTCGAGAAGGCAATTTATTTCGAGAAATTCTAGAGAAAAATCATTATTCGCAAGCCTTCTCACAACAAAAAAATTGTTTATTTTGATATCTTTCCGCTCAGACATTGCAAAAATGAGCCCGAAAGCATTGGAAAGAAACTCCAATTCCAATTTTTGCGATGATGCTTCAATGCAAATATGGGCGTTTCAAGAAAAGCAGGCAGGACAATTGCATTTTTGTGACAAAACCAACGCAGGCCGCCATCTTGAAGATATTTCGGATCAAGATGATTAACCTGTGACGTCAGACGCGGAGTTATTCGATCTTATTTGTGTTGCTTCCTTTGATGTAAATGCGCAGACGATATTTTTATTTCGAATCTTATTTTTTAAAAATTCTAACCAGAGTAAAATAGAATTCACATTTCTTTAAATTTTTTTCAGTTCTGCGGGAAGAGTTTACGTTTAATAAAGTTAAAATTAGAAAATTTGGAAGAAGATGTATTGGGATTAGGAAATATTTCTGTATGAGAAATATTTTCGAGTTTTTAATTCAATGTATGAAGTAGTGTTTGTCAAAAGAGGGAGTAAAATTCTATTCATAGAAGTATGTAAATAATTAAATGAACTTAAAATGTAAGATTTCTTCTAAAATATCTTAATAAAATAATAGAGCTTAAAACCATTCATCTAGAAAAAGTAGAATAAATTTAAAAATACATTTTTAAAGATAAATGTAACTTAAAATTTAAACAGAAACAACAAAATACCAAAATTTAAACAATAAAATTTAGAAAATAAGATTTACACAATGTTTAATAGTAATTCTGAATAAATTAATAGTAATTCTTAATTTCCTCCAAACATATTATCCAGAAAATATATACAAACATCGATTAAAATTTGAAAACTTTTTAGTCTGAAGGGAAGGTAAATTTTTAGAAGGAAGAGAATGAATCATTAGTAGTATGATGTAATCACAGAATACAAGGGAAACAAGAAACAAATGAATAGCATGTTTGTGATCCAAGCAAAGATTTGAATGATCTTGATATCACAGTCCAATAATCCACAAGTTACAATAATCTTAAATACCAGATGATAAAATTGATTGTTTCACACTTTTGAATATGTTTTCTATTTGCTGATTCATCCAAAACTGATATCAAAGCTTATGATGACCAATTGCAATAACAAGTATTAACCGATATGGATAAGAACAATTTAATTTGCAAACGATGTCGTATGTTCTTTTTTAAGTCTCTTTACGCATTCACGCAGAATGCATAGTTGTAATCTTAAATAATAGGTGATAAAATTGATTGTTTCACACTTTTGATTATGTTTTCTGTATGCTGACTCATCAATTACTGATATCAAAGCTTATGACGGTAAACTGCAATGACAAGTATTAACCGAAATGGCTAAGAATAATTTAATTTTCAAACGATGTCGTATGTTCTTTATTAAGTCACTTTATTCATTAACGCAGAATGCATAATTGTAATCTAAAATAACAGGTGTTAAAATTGATAAATTTATTCTTTCACACTTTTGATTAGGTTTCCAATTTACTGACTCATCAATAACTGACATCAAAGCTTATGATGGCCAATTGAATAACAAGTATTAACCGATATGACTAAGAACAATTTAATTTTCATACGATGTCGTATGTTCCTTATTAAGTCTCTTTACGCATTCACGCAGAATGCATAATTGTAATCATAAATAACAGGTGATAAAATTGATTGCTTCACACTTTAGATTAGGTTTTCCATTTGCTGACTCATCAATAACTGATATCAAAGCTTATGATAGTCAATTGCAATGGCAAGTATTAACCGATATGGATAAGAACAATTTAATTTTCAAACGATGTAGTATGTTCTTTATTAAGTCTCTTTACGAATTAATGCAGAATGCATAATTGTCTTCATTCCGTTAAATAAAACTATTTCAATAACATTTACTATTTAAAATTCAGGCTGTTTCTTTTATCACCATATTATCTATATCACTCAATCGGAGAAAGACCGTCATATTTTAAAAACTGGAATTTTACATGGGAAGAATTTGAATTTAGCCAATTTAAGTTTATTGCCTGTAAGATAATAAGGAGCTGACTGCATTGTAAGACTGATTTAAAATTTTCCAAGAAGGAAAAAGGAAATGGGAAATTTCGAAATGTGGCACCATTTTTCCAAGAGAAGTATATGTTTTCAAGATATTATGCACGTCTGTTACTTTATAGGCGTTTATGTTTGACATGTTTGTCATTTTGGTTTGATTTCATCTGACTTCAGATCAGAAGGTTGCGTCTTCAGATCACGTCCGGGTCACCAAATATAGGTGTTTCCTATATGTTTGACATGTTTGTCATGATGAGGTGATATGATCT
>BGPR01022949.1:0-15770 GCA_013235015.1 Araneus ventricosus | reverse complement strand
AGCAAGAAATTTCTCTTATACCCCCCCCCCCCTTTAAAGAAAGAAACAACCTTATTTCTGAAACATCTTTTCCACAAAGTTATCACGATCCTTCTAATTGCCCCTATTCTGGAGCTCTTTAAAGTCCCAGAACAATTTCCCTACAGAGTTGGAAGCAAGAAGAAAGTTTTCAGGGCTAGAAGAATCGTTTAGTCATTGATTCGATCAATCAGTTACCGAACAGAAACTGCTGCGGTGATGGACGCAAAATCTCCACTGCAACCCGCTGGAATGCTCCTCCTCTCGACCAATAAATGAATTTTGTGATAACTTCAGTAGAAATTGACGAGAATCATGATCTATTTGATCTAGTCCCTTTGACCGACTGATTCAAAATTTTACAGATTTAATTTTTTCTGTTCAGTAATCCGATTGATTGCAGATAATGAATGCGGATTTCCTGACTCCCAAATCAGAGGCAAGAGAATCCCGTTTCATTGATTCCGATCAATGGGTTACTGAACAGAAACTCTGCAGTGGATGGGACGTTCAAAGCTCTACATCGGAAACCCGCTGAATGTTCTCCTCTCGGATTACAATATAGTCGAATTTTTAGATAAGCTTCGTGAAGGCTGACAGGACGAAGGATCATAGGATCTATGGCAGTCCCTTTGAACGATTGCGTTGAAATTTTATACAGATGTCAAATTTTTCTGAAATATCGCTGATTGATCGAATCGAATGTTACTGATCTTCTTTGCCCTGAAAACCTTTCATCTTGCTTCTTCAGGGCAAAGAAGAATCCATTTCATATTCCGGATCAATCGGTTAGCTGGAACAGAAACTTTCTGCAGTGGATGGGACGTTCAAACTCTACACCTAGCCCGCTGGAATGTTCTCCTCTCGACACAATATGTCGAATTCTTGTGATAAGCTTTCTGAGTACAGTGACGAGGATCCAAGATCTATTTGGGTAGTCCTTTGACCGACTGGATTCGAAATTTATGCACAGATTTAAATAGTTTTCTTTGGTAATCGTTGATTCTAATCCAACTCGAAACGAATTCTTCTTTGCGATGAAAACTTTCATCTTGTCTTCTTCAGGCAAAGAAGAATCCGTTTCATTGATTCCGATCAATCGTTACTGAACAGAAACTCTGCAGTGGATGGGACGTTCAAACTCTACACTGAACTCCGCTGAATGTCTCTCTCGACACAATATGTCGAATTTTGTGATAAGCTTCGTAATTAAGTATTGAGAATCAAGGATCTATTTGGATCAGTCCCATTGACGACGATTCGAAATTTATATACAGATTTGTAATATTTTAGGAACCGATTGATCGGAACTAATGAAACGGATTTTCTTGCCCTGAAAAACTTTCATCTTGCTTCTTCAGGCAAAGAAGAAGCTTTATTAATTCGATCAATCGGTTACTGAACAGAACTCTGCAGTGGATGGGATCTCAAAATTCACACTGTAACCCGCTGGAATGTTCTCCTCTCGACTTTCTTGATAAGCACAATATGTCGAATTTTGTCAAGTTCTGTAGCACAATGAGGAGAATCAGTCTATTTGGATCTAGTCCTTGACTGACTGGATTCAAAATTTTATAGATTTAAATTTCTGACGTCCAGAGTCAGTGGCGAAACCAGAATTTGGTCGGGGAAGGGGTTGAGGTCACAAATAGTTTGTATCGGGGACGACTGTCAATCCTATGGCTTATGTAAACAAAAACACTTACAGGCTTCATTCACCTGAGAATAAAATCACAAGACATTGCAATACTTTCGATAATTTAATAAAATATACAAAACTAGGTACGCGTCGAATGCAAGTGAGTGGAATGACTACAAAAGTGGGAAAAGTTTCGAGCTGTCAAGCCAGGAAGAAATGCTGGCATTTCCATTTTTGTAAAAGGGGAGATTAAGAACAAACAGTTGTGTAGTGATTTTAAATAAATCAAGAATTCTTGCATTTAGTGGGGGGCCAGCCCACAGCCCTGGATTCACACCACTGGTCCGATCATATACAAAATTTCATTTATATAGCTTGTTTAATTTTTTTATATTATCTATATTATATTATCTTTTATATTATTTTTATATTACCCAGATAAGAAAAAAAATAGACAAAGAAGAATTAACTTTGATTTCGAATTTGGTCCAAAGTCTGACACACAGTCTACATATGGTGATAGAACGATAGCAAATTTCATCCTTCTAGTCTGATTGCGTTTTTCAGTTATCGTGTACATATGCATGTAGAATCAGTAAGACAGATGGACTTCCTATTAGAGATTTAGTTAAATTTGTAATCAGTGAGAAGACCATGTACCAAATTTCATCTCTCCCAACTCATTGTGTTCTTGAGTTATGTGTTCACAGAAAAGAGAAGAGAATTCCCAAATGGGGGGGGGGGTTGTACAGGCAGACGTCACACATGGAGATTTATTAAAATATGGAGGTCGAGTGAGTTGATGACAACGAAACCTTCTCTTCTATATACTTCGTATGAGAATAATAAAAGTGCTCAAATAATGAGAGGGGAGAATCTCATCCAAACCGTGTCAATTTATGAACAGACTGTTTACTGATAAATATAACTGCAGACAGTGAACCAGGATTTAGGTTGGAGAGGAGGGGGGGGCTGAGGTCATAGATTTTTGTAATCGCCGTGACGTAAACCAAAACACTTTAACTTTACAGACTTGACTCACCTGACAATAAGAATCATAAACAACACTATAATCCTTTCGATAATTTAATAAATGACGAAATAAGTAGCCAAAATTGTTTTCGACTGCCTCAACTGCAAGTACAGGGAATGACTACAAAAGTAGTAAATTTGAGCCTGTCAAGCCAGGAAGAAATGTTGTCAAGTTTTTTTTTATTATTATTATTAAGGAAGATAAAAACAAACAGTTGTAGTGATTTTAAATAAAATCAAGAATTCTGGTTTAGCTTGGGGGGGCTGCAGCCCCATAACACCCCTCCCCAATTCGCCACTGATAGCAGATGTCAATAAATATTCAAAGTTTTGAAGTTTAGTTATAACGTCCCTTTTGAGGCAAGTAAAGACTATTCTGAGAAGGTACCTCGACAGTTTGAACTGCGGTCAGATGACGAGGAAGATACCTGAGTTGGCACCTTCCTTCCAAACTTCCGCACCTCACCAGTTCCCATCCGCCTTTCGCCTTAAACCCAATAGGTAGACTGAGTCGGGGTGGGCTGTGTATTAGGGTGATCGAAATCAAATGTGGATAGAATAATCGGCGAGGGTGCAAAGTTGTCTTTGAAGTGTGCTAGCATACATGCTTTTTCCACTTATTAATTTTTTTTCGCGTGCCCAAGACACTTAAATATTTGCAAAAAAAAGGTTTTCAAGAAAATTTTGAATTAAAAATTAAAAATGCTAAGGAAACGAGTTTTACAGGAAAAAACGTTATTTTTTATTATGATTAAATTAATTATTGCTTAATATAATGTTATTCAGGACCCGACTCTTTTCTTCTTTATTATATTTTACAATATAACACAATTTTACTTTATTTTAGTAGATCAAAGATAAACTACGCCACAATCTCGACTTTTCCTAAACAAAAACACAGCTCATCGCTACAGGGAAACTTTGATAAAAAGCGTTCTTTATTCCTCCCTCCTTGTTGTTTGAATAGGTCAAAATCGTAAAAATTTAATTTTAACTATTTTAGATTGGAGCCACTCAGGAGATGTGAATGACATTGAAAATAATTTAGAAAAACGTAAATTAATATACCGAAAAAAACTTTCTTACCCGGGCTAAAGGGAAATTTTGAAAATATTTTTTTATAAATTTCCAAAAAATGTCATTTAGCTTATTTTAGGGCACTGAACATATGAATTTATTTCAATAAAAAAATATATGTAAGCTATATATACCTCAATACACTTACTACCCGCGCCGAAAGCTAATTTCGAAAATAATTGTAGAATTTCATAAAAATTAAAATTTTTAATCCAGTTTTAACAGGGCCTTGGGGCAGCTGGAAGATATAATGGATTTCAATAAAAAAAATTATATAAACTAATATAATTAAGGACACCAACTTTCCTAACGCCAAAAGCAATTCCCCCCCAAAAAAAAAAAAAAATTCCTATTGCTTAAGCAGATGGTTGAAAACCTCCTCGGTTTTATGCATGCGCCGGTAGAGTTATTTTTCATCAAAAATAGGGAGAAAGTGAAGAATGGAAGAGTCAGCTTTACATTTTTTACTGAGAGAGTGATCTAAAAGAACTTCGGGAAATGCGCTCATATGACTATTGCCTGACGTGCCCTTTTCGGTGTAAAGCGTCCAAAGTGTAGTTCGAATCCGTTGCTGAGCAGGTATAGCTTTTTCGATCCACCCTTATTTGTATTCACCTCACCGGCGGAGGGACATCCAGATTTAGCGTGCCAGGCACGCATACTGTGGATCTTCATGGAATCGGGTTTCGAACCTGGAACCTTCGGCCATTAGCCGAGACCTTACCACTAGGCCACCATAGCCTCTAACTGTATTTGAGCAATACGTAACTGAACGAAGCATAATGAGAAGAAAGAAACGAAGCTCATTTCCGAAACAATTCTTTCCACAAAGGAAAGTTAATGGATCCTTCTAATTGCCCCCCTATTCTGGAGCTCTTTAAAGTCCCAGAAACAATTTCCCTACAGAGTTGGAAGCAAGAAGAAAGTTTTCCAGGGCAAAGAAGAATCCGTTTCATTGATTCCGATCAATCAGTTACTGAACAGAAACTCTGCAGTGGATGGGACGTTCAAAATCTACACTGTAACCCGCTGGAATGTTCTCCTCTCGACACAATATGTCGAATTTTGTGATAAGCTTCGTAGTAGAGTGACGAGAATCAAGGATCTATTTGGATCTAGTCCCTTTGACCGACTGGATTCAAAATTTTATACAGATTTAAAATTTTTCTGTTCAGTAACCGATTGATCGGAATCAATGAAACGGATTCTTCTTTGCCCTGAAGAAACAAGATGAAAGTTTTTCATCGCAAAGAAGAATCCGTTTCATTGATTCCGATCAATCGGTTACTGAACAGAAACTCTGCAGTGGATGGGACGTTCAAACTCTACACTGTAACCCGCTGGAATGTTCTCCTCTCGACACAATATGTCGAATTTTGTGATAAGCTTCGTAGTACAGTGACGAGAATCAAGGATCTATTTGGATCTAGTCCCTTTGACCGACTGGATTCGAAATTTTATACAGATTTAAAATATTTCTGTTCAGTAACCGATTGATCGGAATCAATGAAACGGATTCTTCTTTGCCCTGAAAAACTTTCATCTTGCTTCTTCAGGGCAAAGAAGAATCCGTTTTATTAATTCCGATCAATCGGTTACTGAACAGAAACTCTGCAGTGGATGGGACGTTCAAAATCTACACTGTAACCCGCTGGAATGTTCTCCTCTCGACTTTCTTGTATGCGTACACAATATGTCGAATTTTGTCATAAGTTTCGTAGCACAATGAGGAGAATCAAGGATCTATTTGGATCTAGTCCCTTTGACCGACTGGATTCAAAATTTTATACAGATTTAAAATTTCGACGTCCAGAGTCAGTGGCGAAACCAGAATTTGGTCGGGGGGAAGGGGGTTGAGGTCATAAAAGTTTGTATCGGAGTGACGACTGTCAATCCTTATGGCTTATGTAAACCAAAACACTTTACAGGCTTTATTCACCTGAGAATAAAAATCACAAGGAGCACTACAATACTTTCGATAATTTAATAAAAATTACAATTAAATAACTAGGTACGCGTCGAAATGCAAGTACGAGTGGAATGACTACAAAAGTGGGAAAAGTTTCGAGCCGGTCAAGCCAGGAAGAAATGCTGGCACTTTTCCATTTTTGTAAAACAGGGGAGATTAAGAACAAACAGTTGTAGTGATTTTAAATAAAATCAAGAATTCTGGCTTAGCTCTGGGGGTGGGGGCTGTAGCCCATAGCACCCCCCCCCTGGATTCACCACTGGTCTGGATCATACACAAAATTTCATTTATATAGCTTGTTTAATTTTTTTATATTATCTTATATTATATTATCTTTTATATTATTTTTTATATTACCCACGATAAGAAAAATAGACAAAGAATTAACTTTTTGACGAATTTGGTCCAAAGTCTGACACACATCTACAATTATGGTGATAGAACGATAAGCCAAATTTCATCCTTCTAGCTGATTGCGTTTTTCAGTTATCGTGTCTATATGCATGTAGACAGGCAGACAGATGGACTTCCTATTAGAGGATTTAGTTCAAATTTGTAATTTCAGTGAGAAGACCATGTACCAAATTTCATCTTCCCAACTCATTGTGTTCTTGAGTTATGGTGTTCACAGAAGAAGAGACAGAGAATTCCCAAAATGGGGGGGGGTTGTACTTAGGCAGACGTCACACATGGAGATTTATTAAAATATGGAGGTCGAGTGAGTTGATGACAACGAAACCTTCTCTTTCTATATACTTCGCATACGAGAAATAATAAAAGTGCTCAAATATATAGAGAGGGAGAATCTTCATCCAAACCGTGTCAATTTATGTAACAGACTAGTTACGTGATAAACATAACTGCAGACA
Source organism: Araneus ventricosus (assembly GCA_013235015.1). Taxonomy (NCBI): domain Eukaryota; kingdom Metazoa; phylum Arthropoda; class Arachnida; order Araneae; family Araneidae; genus Araneus; species Araneus ventricosus. The sequence goes on along the minus strand of BGPR01022949.1, from coordinate 9,166 downwards.
GTGGCGAATCCAGGATTTAGGTTTGGGAGGGGAGGGGGGGCTGAGGTCATAGACATTTTGTATCGCCGTGACGTGTAAACCAAAACACTTTAACTTTACAGACTTGACTCACCTGACAATAAGAATCATAAACAACACTATAATCCTTTCGATAATTTAATAAATGCAATGAAATAAGTAGCCAAAAATTGTTTTCGACTGCCTCAACGTGCAAGTACGAGGGGAATGACTACAAAAGTAGTAAAATTTTCGAGCCTGTCAAGCCAGGAAGAAATGTTGTCAAGTTTCTTTTTTATTATTATTATTAAGGAAGATAAAAAACAAACAGTTGTAGTGATTTTAAATAAAATCAAGAATTCTGGTTTAGCTCTGGGGGCTGCAGCCCCATAACACCCCTCCCCAATTCGCCACTGATAGCAGATGTCAATAAATATCTAAAAGTTTTTGAAGTTTAGTTATATTAACGTCCCTTTTTGAGGCAATGCAAGGACTATTTCGAGAAGGTACCTCGACAGTTTGAACCGCGGTCAGATGACGAGGAAGATACCTGAGTTGGCACCTTCCTTTCCAAACTTCCGCACCTCACCAGCTTCCCATCCGGCTCTTTTCGCCTTAAACCCAATAGGGTAGACTGAGTCGGGGTGGGCTGTGTATTAGGGTGGATCGAAAATTCAAAGTGTGGATAGAATAATCGGCGTAGGGTGCAAAAGTTGTCTTTGAAGTGTACTAGCATACATGCAAAATTTTTTTAACTTTGTTTAATTTTTTCCGGTGCCCCAAGACACTTAAATATTTGCAAAAAAAAAGGATTTTCAAGAAAATTTTGAATTAAAAATTAAAAATGCCTTAAGGAAACGATTTTACAGGGAAAAACGTTATTTTTTATTATTAAATGAATTAAATTATTTTTGCTTATATAATGTTATTCAGGGACCCACGACCACCTTTTCTTCTTTATTATATTTTACAATATAACACAATTTTACTTTATTTCGAAGACAAAGATAAACTACGCCACAATCTCGACTTTTCCTAAACAAAAACACATCGCTACAGGGGAAACTTTGACAAAAGCGTTCTTTTATTCCTCCCTCCCTTGTTGTTTGAATGGGTCAAAATCGTAAAAATGTTAATTTTTAACTATTTTTGGAGCGCTTGGGCCACCAGGAGATGTGAATGAATTTGAAAAATAATTTAGAAAAACGTAAATTAATATACCGAAAACAAAACTTTCTTACCCGGCGCTAAAGGAAATTTTGAAAATATTTTTTTATAAATTTCCAAAAAATGTCATTTTTAACTATTTTTAGGGCACTGAACATATGAATTTATTTCAATAAAAAAATATATGTAAGCTAATATACCTAATACACAACTTTCTACCCCGCGCCGAAAGTAATTTCGAAAAATAATTGTAAATTTTCATAAAAATTAAAATTTTTAACTATTTTTGGGGCGCTTGGGGCACTGGAAGATATAAATGGATTTCAATAAAAAAAAATTATATAAACTAATATACTTAAGACACAACTTTCCTAACGCGCGCCAAAAGCAATTCCCCCCCCCCCAAAAAAAAAAAAATTCCTATTGCTTAGCAACAGATTTGAAAACCCTCCTCGGTTTTGCGCATGCGCCGGTAGGAGTTATTTTCATCAAAATAGGGAGAAAGTGAAGAATGGAAGAGTGTTTACATTTTACTGAGAGTGATCTAAGAAAGAACTCGGGAAATGCGCTCATATGACTCATTGCCTGACAGCCCTTTTCGGTGTAAAATCGTCCAAAAGTGGTAGTCTCGGAATCCGTTGCTGAGCAGTATACTTTTCGATCCACCCTATTGTGTATTCACCTCACCGGCGGAGGACATCAGATTTAGCGTGCACCAGGCACGCATACACGGTGGATCTTCAGTGGAATCGGGTTTCGAACCTGGAACCCTTCGGCCATTAGCCGAGACCTTACCACTAGGCCACCATAGCCTCTAACTGTATTTGAAAGAAAAGAAATTGGGGAACACAAACTACATCTGAGAAAAAAGCATTGCTTACTGAAGCATTGCTTCGGTTGAATGTACGCCATGGCATCCAACCATAATCTAGGTCGAAAATTCGAATATATAATGTCTTCTTCGCAGTTATTTTTTACAAGTAGTATTCAGTAGAATCTTCACCTTTTGCATCGAGAAGCCCTTTACATCCTTTTCAATATGCAAAGGCATGTGAAACTGTCAACACGGTCAGAGGAGAAAATAAGATCCTACATTTTTAGAGAGAAACGCCGGGATCAGAAGACGTCGCTTTAGAAATATCGGGAATGCCTTTTTTCCTTCTCTTTCCACACTGTTCAAGATTCCGGCCGACAGCCTTTCTCCCCTTTCTTTACTTCCTGGGGAATATCTCATCTTCGAGACATACTACAGGTACCGATTTTGGTATTCGTTAGAGAGACGGAGACAACTTTATCCCCATGCTTGGGTTGGAATAGCGATCGCGTTTCGGTTATTTTTCAAAAACGGAAATCCCTTTGCTGTAAATAAATAACAGTTTTGGCGGGCAAGCTGCATTTGAAGTGAAAACCGATGCTGTTGTTCGTCCGCCATGTTTTTAGATTATCAAAGCAGGAGGCCAGATTGAACTACTACTGCAAAGTTCAATTTTTGGAAAGTTCATACATTTTTTTCCACGATACAAATGTATACAAAGACAACACAAAATTAGAACTTCGAAAAATAAGTTAAAAATTATAAAAAAATAGGCATTAATAAAACCTTAAAATAAAAGATAAAAAAGCAAAATAGAACGAAAAATACAATTAGAATGAAAGCAAAATGGAAGAAAATTGTAAAAGAACCAAAATGGCGATTCTCCTCAGAGGCCACACGCCATTGTAGCTCTGAAGCAGCACAAAAATTTTCTGAATAAAGGAAAGACTATTAATCAAAATTATTCTTTTATGTGGCCCGAATTTTTGTCCAACCCCTGAAAATAACAAAGACAACACACCTACTTGCAAATCATTTACAAAAGGCTTATCAATTTACGTTTCAGAATATCGACAGGAAAAACTGTAATAGCGCAACACGCCATCATCAGTTCTCAGTTAGTACCAGGATTGCCATATTGGCCTTTTTAAGGCCAAATTATGGAAATTTGGCCTTTTTTCAAAGCCCTTGGCCTTTGAAATTTTCATTTGGTCTAAAATTCATGTTTGGCCTTTTTTTACTTTATTTTCGTTAAAGACTTTTAGAACAATTTTAATTACTTATTCTATTGTTTTTAATAAATTTTTGATATTACACATCTCAAATGATATATAATGAGCTGTCAAACGAAATAGCTCCTGAATAGAACAAGGATGTTTTAAATTTCTTTCACTTAAATTTTAGTTTAATAATAGAACATTGAACATATGCCTAAGAAGTGGGATTCATGAAGGATAGCTGTTTTTCTAATAGCAAATGGCGTTTTCAATCAATTTGTCAAATTTGGCCTTTTTTTGATCTGGCAACCCTGGTTAGTACTGTTTTCTCTTTTAACCCTTAAAAGACCGATTTTTTAAAAATTGATTTTAAAATGCTTTTTTGACTTTCATTTCTTGAATAAAACATGAGAAAAATACTTTAAAGAGACTCATTTTGTTTTAAGCATGATTTATGGCTAAAAATCAGTTTGTTACCAACTGCCAACACTGGGCTTTATTTCAAAAAAAAAAAAATCCTCTATAAAATTCTATAACGTCAAACACAGATGAATGTTAATAAATAATAATACGGATAAGGAATTTCCTTCAACATTGCAGAATAAACTATGGTATTCTCAAGCGGACAAACAAAGCTAAAAAGATGCAGCCATGGGGAGGGGGGACGTCAATTTAATTTTAATTTTTTATTGGCACTCAGGTTGCCATGTAAATGTTGTAAATTGATTTAATAAAAAGTGCAGTATGTATCCTATTGGCAACAACAGGCATTAAAGCTTCGGTCTTATTCTCAAAATTTTAGGAGACAAATTTGGGTATGTTTCTTAAAGGCAACACTGGACCTTTAAGGGTTAAGATCGGTGAACGAGCTCGGCAGCGCGTGTTCCAAAAAGGCTATGCGCTAAAACAGTTACAAGAAACTGTTATAAATAATCGGGGCGGTATTTTTTCGTATAACGAAGTATAGAATGCAAAAGTATTTCAATCGTCAAAAAAATTCGTCCGCCTGTCTATTTATCTGAGAAAAGGATAACGCAAAAACGCAGTGAATGAAATATGGTAGCTGGTTTTTCACACTAAAAATTGTATACGTGGTAGAGTCAATAAATTCCCGGAATGGTCGCCTACATTCACGCAGGTGTTCGTTGGACGGAAAATATCTTTTTTGGAGATTGGCAGCACTTATAAGGAAAACACACAGCCAACTGGAATTCATTTCCGGTACTCTCGGCGTTAGCTGCAGATCATTTCTGACAAAGAGAAATTTTCATTGGTCGGATTTTGAAATGTCGTCTTTAGAGCAGCGTGCAAACATCAAATTCTGCGTTTTGCTCGAGAAATCACCTACTGAGACGCTCGAAATGCTGAAGAAAACATACGAAAACGATGCCATGAAAAAAACGGCTGGACAAAACTTTCGCTTGGACAAAAGCCGAGGGAAAGTGATGTTGGAAGTTTTCTTCGATTACGATAGCGTTATTCACTACGAAATTATTCCTGAATGCCAAACTGTCAATAAAGAACTTTACCTGGAGATCCTTAAACGACTACGAGATGCAATCAAACGAAAATGACCTGAAAAATTGGCAACAAACGATTGGTTTCTTTTACACGACAATGCTCCACCACATCGCGCTCTGATTGTGAAAAAGTACCTTGCCAGACACAGTGTTACCACTCTGGAACGCCCTCCTTATTCTCCCGACCTAGCACCAGCGGATTTTTACCTGTTTACACTGCTGAAAATGAAATTGAAGGGACACCGTTTTGTGGATTCAGATGAGGAGATCGAAAATGCGAAGAAGCAACTGAAGGACCTCTCAAAAGATGGATTCCAGGAGTGTTTTGAACAATTATACGAACGCTGGAAGAAGTGTGTGGATGCCGGAGGAAAGTACTTTGAAGGCCAATAAGGTAAAATTATTGTTTTATTTTTTAATAATTTGTAATTGACCTATTCCGGGAACTTTTTGATCCCAACCTCGTATTTTTATCTAATCTTAGACGAAGTCCGTCCAATTGCATGTAAATACGCTAACTCAAAAACACAGACAGTTAAAGGTAGGAAATATGGCATATGGTTTTCTGACCAGAATTTTAGATCTTCATTAAATTCTGATTGATTGACCATTGGTTTTCTGATTTTTTTTTTTTTTTACCTCATACAGAAATAACATTTTAAATATAATCTTAAGAATTTTATTAACAATTCCGACAACCACTGCTGAGTTCGAATGTAGTTTTTCAAAGCTTAACCCGCGAGGACGCGCGAGGGGGTGTCCGAAACCCCACGCCACGTAGAAGGTGATAAATAATAACTTCCCTTTAATTGAAATGAGTCAAATCCATGCTATCTATTTCTAAGGTCACATTTAACAGACGGAATGTGTTTTAAGAAAAATTCTTTTATTTTACTTTCTCGTATACGAAGTATACAAAGAGAAAGTATTGTAAACGTCAACAGGGTTCCCACTCTTATTGACGAAAAAAATTCAAGGACTTTCAAGGACCTTTTTAAAAAAATTCAAGGACCATAAAATTACATATTTTAGAACACAAAAATGCAAAGGACAAATTTAAATCAAATATTTTCAACTTCAACGTTCAAATGCGTGATCACTTTCTTACTTACGACTCAGATGCTAAAATGAAGAATATCAAAGGCACATCTTTTGCACACCTTGCAGTTAGTGAACCAAAATCTGCAGTGCTAAGTGAGTTTCGAGATCACAATTCAAACACCCTTACTATTAGGTATAGTGTACTACTACTACATGCTAATTTTACACAAACTACTACTAAGCATTTACTTGGTAGCTCACTTCGCAAACACATTAGCTACAAAATTAATTACAAAATTCATTAAAAAATTGTTAGTCCCACAAGAACCTCTATCTTCTTTGACCATTGCTTAGAGATTGAAGGGGGGGGAAGCAAGAGACAAGTACAAATCAACAAATCTTTATTTACATTTAAATAAATAAACTTTAAAGTACTTTAAATTTACATTTTCAGTTGCTCTGTTAAAGCCTCAATTTTTTCATAGATCATTTTGACTTCATTAGCCCTTTCTTTTCTGTTTTCTTAAAACTATTGGATTCTGCAATAGATTTAAAATCTCTACTTTTTTTCAGTCTGTTCAGCTAGTTTGTCTGCAAACTTCTGTAGTGCAGAAACCAATGCAATGCAATTCAGTGTGATGTATGACTCACAATTATGATGACCCTTCAAAATTTTTGCCATATATTTATTTATGTACAAACTGAATAGCCAGTTTGTGTGAACGGAGCACAAAAATGTACCCGACTATTTGCCATACTGAAGAGTAAAAAAACTGTATAATCTGGCATCCCTTGCTCTGTTATGTTCAATTTTAGTAATCAAACCACTTATATTAATCCTCTATGAACGTTGAAAACGAAAAAAAAAGTTTTATTAATAAGAACTAATACAAGTAAAAATTGATTACTACAGGATTTTTCCAAACAAGAACAAAAACTTTTTGAAAATAACTGACACTCAAGAAATCTGTAGCCTAATAAATTAATTTTAAACTTATTAGTTATCTTAATTAAATTATTACTTAATATATTTTTCACACTTCCGTAATTTTTCTGTTTGGAAAACATGTTGCAGAATTTTCAAAGGGGACGGCCTCCTTTTTCCTGCGTGACTCATACTAGTAGCCCTCATAGAAACAACTCAACATGACAGAAAAAGACCAAAAGTTTGTTGAAAATGTGCAAGAGCCGCTCAAAAAGGTTTGCATGTCGATCTTTGGCAATATGGAACCGACCCTTCCATTTTAGAATCCATTTCTTCAAAGGGGCCTCTATGAAATCAACGAAGACAGAAAAACCATTACCATTGGTCCTTAAAAAAAGATACAAACCTTCTGCCTTGTAACAAGAGCTTTGCGTTCCTTGCGTTACTGATTAAAAATATAAACTTAAAAAAATCTTTAGCAAAGTAAAATCGTGATAAAAATATCCATTGAAAAAAAAAATTAAAAGACAAAAAAAAATATGAGGGCGGCAAGATAACGATTTTTTCTAATGTTTATATATTAAAACACAGAAGCATAATATTTCTTCGTTATAGAAAAAAAATTAAACTTTTGATTCCAACCAACTTTTTTCATTACGGCTCAAAAAAAATAATAAAAATCGGCTCAAAGAGAAACAAAACATCAAAAGACAAAAAATACAAGAAATAATAAATTAAAATACCGGAAGCATAACTTTTCTTCTCACGTATGTAAAAATAATAATGGGGAAAAATGAAAATTCGGAAAAATGCGCAAAAAACGCCGGAATTTAGTGCTTAAAATTAAATAAATAAAAATCGAATTCAATTTTTTTTTAAAAAAAATGTACGGCGTGAGCTCCCTCTTGCACTATAAATCCATCACTTTACAAAATTTAATTGTATGTCAAACCGTTTGGGAGTGCATAAAGAACAAAAACCGAACATGCATGCATGCATACATACATACGAAAAAAAAAAAATCTTTTCTATAATAAATAATACTTTCCGTCCAATACTTTGAAGATCCCATAATTTATCAAAATGATCCGTATTCATAACAGAAAAAAAAAGAATACACGAAATTAACAAAAAATGCCGACATAAAATATTAATAATAACGTCAGGTATTGCAATAATTCACCAAAAAGATCTCCTTGAAATGGAAAATTGAATTAATTCTGGTTATAACTCCTATTTGATTTTAAATCATCAAAAGAAGCAAACAGTATCCAGTGTGGATGCTAATTTGTATTTTTTTTTGTATAGACAGATGAAAGAAAATTTACAATCTCACAAACCGTCTCAATCTCCTTGGCACGATTCCAAATTCCTATGCGTCTTCCACATTTGAGTACAATTAATATCTATTAACTGAGTATTGTATAGCAACAGATTCGGAAACCCTCCGCGCTTTTGCGCATGCGCCGGGCGGAATTATTTTCATCAAAATACCGGGAAAGTGAAGAATGGAAGGGTGATGTTTACTGAGCGTGAACTAACAAAGAACTCCGGAACTGCGCTCATGTGACTCATTGCCTGACACCCCATTCCGGTGTAAAATCGTGAACTATCTAATTTAACTAATAAAGGGAACGCGATCCTGTTCATAGACGAAGTTTGGGTTCCACAGAAATTTAAATGTAAACATCCCGTTGCCTGGCGCGTGTGCAGAAACGCGGATGGCCTCCGTTTCTGATCGTCAGTACATGACCGATTTTCATTGGTAGTCATCGATGTTTTATTTTACTTTCTATAAAAGACAAGCGAATATTATCTCGTCTGATAAGAATTGTCAAAATAAAAAAAATTCAGTTTTAGACATAAAATTTCCGTTTCTTTCGATCTCAAGGAAACCTGTCGTATGAACCTAAAATTTTTTGGCCAGCCCCATCCTAGACAGAGAGGAAATATTGGTGGATTGACAGCGTTACCATAGCAACATCCTTTTTTTGCCACCCCTCCCTCTTCCTCCTAACTAGAGAAAAGAATAGTGACTGCGCGTTCCCATAGTACACTTTTCCGGTGGTGGAATTCTCAAGACAGATACATTTCGAACTTTTTCACGACTTTCAAGACTCCACAAAAAATCAAGTACCCGGAGTTTTCATGACCCAAGAAAATCAAGTACTTTCCGGGGCCCTGAGTACGGCAACAAAAAAATTCAAGGAGTTTTCAAGATTTCAAGGACCGTGGAACTTATCGTAACTCGAGATTTTGACGAATTCCCCCACGTTTTGTGACTTCCTCGAGTCCGGAAAACACAATTTTTGGTATTATATCTGTCTGCATCACGACACTCGAAAACTAGAGCTACGGATGAAATCTGGTATAAATCTTAACACATAATTTGTAGGTTTCTAACAAATTTTGACAAAATCTGTCTACGGAAGTCCGTCTGTCCGCGTTCATGTGAATACAGTAATACGTAACTGAACGAAGATGA
>BGPR01022948.1:0-20578 GCA_013235015.1 Araneus ventricosus | reverse complement strand
TATATTACAATTTCCATTTTTACAAATAATATTCTGAAAGATAACTTTTCCATTTTTCCGGTTGGGCGGGGGGGAACCCGGGGGGGGGGCTTCGGGGTGCCCCCCCCCCCCCCCCCGCCCAGAGCTAAACCAGTATTCTTGATTTTATTTAAAATCACTACAATTGTTAGTTCTTAATTTCCCTTTTTCTAAAAAATAATAAAAACGAGGTAACATTGCTTTCTGGCTCGACAGGCTCGAAAATTTTCCTACTTTTCTAGTCATTCCACTTGTACTTGTAACGTAACGGTCAAAAACACATTTTGGCTAGTTATTTCATTGTATCTTTATTAAATTAGCGAAAATATTGTAATGTTCTTTATGATTCTTACTGTCAGGTGAGTAAAATCTGTGAAGTTAGAGTGTTTTGGTTTACATAAGCCACGAGGTGTGACATTTGTCACGACGATACAGAATTTTTATGACCTCAGCCCCCCACCCCCCGACCTGAATTCTGGATTCGCCACTGCTGTAGGGCATGTTTGTTTAATTAAATACTTTCAAAGTAAATTCGTACACCCATCGGAAACAAAAATGGCGACATGGGGTAAGTTGGGCCACTTCGCATGGGGCACGTTCGGCCGGCTGTCCAACTTGCCCCGTAGAATGTTGATCCTGTGGAAATGGCGAGCGAACGTACTACGTAGCATCTCCAAAGCCTAATTGTAACGAATGAAGTCTCGAAATCAATTCATTTATGTAACCGTTCTCTCAATTTCATGTATAATTATTCTTTTATAATTTCTTCTATACTCAAAGGAAGGAAGTATTGATGATGGTCAAAATTTGCACATTGAAATCATATCAAATATCCCATTGTTATTAAAAGACAATAATTACGCTAAAATATTTTAAATTGAAATGCACATAGAATTTAAAGTTCAGTTTTAGTAATATTTTTTAAAGATTTTAAAATGTTCTTTTAATTTTGAGATAGGATTACGCCGAATTAATATATGGCATGTCCATTATGAATAACTATAATGATTTAATGTTGCTGTAAAATCAAATGATGCTGCTACACTGTTTTTCATTATCTGCGATATATAAATATATCTGAATTTATGGGATATGCACCAAATTTAAAATGCAAGATATTTGTTAAGAAAATCTAAGCTGATTCCATCTCCATTAAAAAGGTTCAAAACAGAATACGCTGTTATTATTTTACGATGAATTTAAAAATTGTATCTCAGTTCTTGTTGAGTAAAAATGCACCAGATTTCTATCTATAACCTAACTGTGTTATTTAAATTAATATTATTATTTATATTATTTTTGAATTAATATTATTTATATTATTCTTTAAATTAATATTATAATTTATATTATTATAATAGTAATATTATTATTTATCTGCCTTAAATATAATAATATGGAAGAATTTTTTGCGATAATCACAACATGCTACTTTGTTTCTCTTGCAGGACTACCTGCTAAGATGGTTCGCCATTATGTTAGAAAATCGGATAGAGGGAATTCTTCTTCCTAAGCAATGAAAGCTGCTGTTTTAGAAGTGAAACCGTAATGATGAAAATTGGGATGATGAAGTCATTTAATTCTGTTTTCAACATAAAACTTATTAATTTTGTAGTTTCAATCTTTTGGTTTTTTGCTTCACATATTTTTACAATTTTATAATTTTATGGCTTCAACAGGAATGGTGCATGAAAGAGATTTTCCTTTAGGATATCTTGTATTATCGCTCGCAGAAAATGAAAAGTAAAATGTGATAAGATTTTTTTATGTTTCTTCAATTCTACCTTAGCAGAATATTAAATGACTGATGTGGCTCAACTTACCCCGTGATGTGGCCCAACTTACCCCGTAGTCGGGGCAGGTTGGGCCACGCGATTTAGTATCAGTTTCAGCTTTTAAATTAATATTAAAAGTTAATATTTTGAAATGTTATTATGGTGAATTCTTCCTGAAGGTACACTGATAGTGTTTGCATTAAAAAAAATTTTAAATGTTGAATTGTAATTTTTAAAAAAATTCTTAGAAGAAAAAACGGCCCAACTAGCCCCGGTCTACCCTATATCATCTCTAAAATATTCATACAGAAGCAATCAGTGAGAGAATCCTGAACTATGTGTATAAAAGAAACAACCCAATTTATCCTTGATATGGTAAGTAGCTGCAAGCGGTTGCATAATATCATAGCAGTCATAGCACCGGAAAGACGTTCGGACACTGCTTTTTTTCCCCACGAGAAATAAATAAGAAAAAATTGTGAAAACGTCTTTAAAACAACACGATTTTTGTCACCCAGGTTAGAGCGCTCCGGCACTGCTTTTAGAGCGTCCCGGCATTGCTTATTTTGCGACTAAACCACTGGTAGTGCTGCAGAGTTAGTTCTTTAATCACCCTATAGAGAGCTATATTAAAGAATATTAAATGTTGTATTGCAATTTGTAAAATGTAGTATGATTATTGTCAAGACAATAATACAGTTTATATTTTCAGTGCCTATAACTCAAATTCCTAGCTACGGTTCCTAGCTTTGTCAGGCCATAAGCTCTCCAATTCCTAGCTACAGTTCTGATAGAGGCCTCAAATTATTCTAGCTAAGGGAGCAAAAATTTGTTAATACGGCCCTGGCTGCTGACAGCCTCATAATAATCACAAGGAGAAACCTACCTCGTCACGTAGACATCCGGTAAACACTGAATAACTGGACAACCACAGATAATAATACGGGAAATGTGATTTACTTTAAATAGACCCCATTACGAGCGTCTCATGCGACGAACGTAGTACGTCCCGTCAACCAGTCTCATCACCATTTATGTACCGCCACGAGAAACAAGAACCTGCTGTCTCACACGGCAACTTCTTATTTTGGTACTCAAACTGACCCCTAAGCAGATAAACGGAGGTTTAAGATTTTTGTTCCATGTGTAATTACTTTTTCTCTTCCATGCATCTCCTTTTTCTAAATCATTTAAAGCATTTCGCTGCAATGAAACAAAAAAAAAAATTATGCATGGAAAACAGCAATCTACTTGGAAGAGTAAAATTCAATCAATGTTTCATTTCAGCCTAAAGTAATGAAGCTGTGTTTCTTTTGTATCAAGCGATTCGTAGAGGAATTAAGTTGTATAGGAATTCAATGGTATACAAATTCAATTATAACATGCTGCAATTTTCTAACTAATGTTCAAGCCTATAATTATTCTTTTGCTAAAATAAAATCAGTTGCATGCTTACTGTAAAAAAAGTTGCAGTCTCTGGATTAGCAGCTAAAGCTGGAGCAATCAGAACCATACCGCTGATTTGTACTTGCAAGGACAGGAAAACAGTGACAGCACCACCCTAAAAATTAGAAATTAGATTAGCAGAATGAGCTATTCTGTACCATAATGCAAAACTTTTCCGTAATTAACTAAGAATTAACCAATTTTGTATCGTCAGTTCGCATTCGTTGCAGCATAATATAGAATATTGTGCATTTGGAAACTCTTGAAATAAAGGAAACATGATAGTCCTTTCTACACTTTTTTTCCAGATTATACAGGGTGTAACAAAGGTTATCACGACTTTAACCGTTTAAGGACATAACCCGAGTTAATTCGTTCTGCTTATCGAAGGTTTGGCGAACAATTTGCAGCAATTCGGTCCTTAAGCGGTTAAGGAGTGAGTAATACAATGCGTGGTCGGAAGCCAAATAGTCTGCCCGCCAGCTACTACAGGAATACTGAGTTTTCCTACCGGTAGATTGGGCGCGGTGATTCCATATTTTGTTCCCTAGATCGTTGGACCTCTCCTCCTACTTCGATTTCTTTCTGTGGGGACATCTGAAATACCTTGTTTCCGTAACTCCTTTTGATTCTCCTGAAGACTTTTTCAAAAGACTTAGCATCGCTGTCCAACTGTATGTCGAGTTTCTTCCAAAGTTTATGCCAATTACTTTCTCGCCTTTTTGCTGCATGTTTTGCAGCTCACCTTCGTTTATTTGAATAAGTCTGACTAATATATGGTGTTTCAGAATTCATGGGACAAACCTTAAAGGGTGGTAGAAGATGGAGCACGTTACAACAAGCACTGTTTGTATAAAAACATGTAGGCACAAGTGACGCTTTGAGGTACAAACTCAAGAAATTGAAATGAAAGGAAAGATAAATTATTTAATACATGTTTGGCAGCATCAGTGGAGTGACTGGCGTGCAGTTCGGCCAAACTCTGTTGAAGAACTCGTTGTTTAAATATCCTTTGATGCTGCAATATGGGAGAAATGCCTGTCATCTTTGAAACTATACGTCAATAACTCCATCGACGCTTCCAGCGTGTTTTACATGTGTTGGTAGATGCAATTTTGAGCAATTATTGTAAACATTTCTCTGAAAAAGAACGTGCAAACAATGCTGTAAGTAAACTATTTATGTTTCCTTTCACGTCTATCTCTAGTGATTGTGCCTCAACATTTCACTTGTAACCATACGTTCCTAAATAAAAAAAAATTATAGTTTCTCTACCGCCCCTTAAAGTTTGTCGCGTGAATTCTGTAATACCATGTATAGAAAATTATATCTTGCAAATATCCGGGATTAGAACGGCTTTTCGTACTTACTGTGCTTTTGCTTTTACATTTCACTAACCGTATTACGATATTACCCCTGCTACTATGTATTATCATTCTTTAAAGCTGCGACCACCTTTCTTGTTAGTACTTGTAAGTTTTTATTAATATAGGGAAGTATGCCACTGCTATCTCATTTGCATCTACTGAATATTTATTTTTTCTTGTATTTCAAATGAGGCGATTGAGGCGAAAAGAGACAAAATTAAAGTTCTGAAAGATGAATTAGATATCTTACCATGGAATGACCACAAACAAACAAAGGAAGCTCTGGATACTCTTTACGAATCATTTGTATGTGAGAAACAGAATCTTCCACTAACTCCTGGACGTCATTGATGTATGCTCTTGATCCATCGCTGTAACCATGACCGACTACAAAAAAAACCCAGAAAAATTAAAAATTGAATTGAATATCACATAAAGTTGATAAAAGAAATGTAATGGCTTAATAAAAAATAGCATTGAGAGAGGGAAAAGCAAAAGCGGATTATCTTGTCAAATAAAATAAATAATCTGTTTTCTCGTCAAATGAAAGCACTTTCAAACCGTCGAAGGGGACAATGGCCCGAAATTTATAATTTTCTCTCATTAAAAAGTTGCTATACATATTACTGCCGGCAACAAACACTTAATAATATGCCAAATACACGCTTCACACTAAGGGTAGGCGCACATGCACCGCAAGTCACAACAGCGCCACCAAATGGTGTGAATTGGGATTAATTCCTCGTCTGATAGCTGAGATCCTGAGAGGAGGACCACAGTGGCGGCAATTGGGTTGAAAAAGTAGGGGGGGTGGCAAAAAATGTATAGACATCTAAAACTATCCGGAGGCAACAAAATTTAAAAATTTAGCTACAGAATTAGCTAACTTTCCCAAGCACTATTGCTTTTTAATAATTCTTAGTTTTAGGCAGCTAAAATGAAATAAAAATTTCATTTTTCCAGCAAAAAGTTGGGGGGGGCCGTCCCCCCCCCCCCCCGACTCGCCGCCATTGGAGGACTACACATAGAACTTCCTAAAGCCGTTTCTCCTACCAATGTCTTATCCTATGTAACACATTAGTGCAGAACTGAAGAGCCATCTCGTGGTTTAAATTGTAAACTATGCAACCAACGCATTCTAGTTTCCTGATCAAAAAAGAATCGATTTCATTTCCATCTTTTCGATGCAAATAGCATCCCTCTATCATCGTTCATGGATTACTGATTTTTAAAGTCGCTCTGAAATTCTGAATCACCCTGTATAAAATTTGTTAAAAAAAATTTTAATTGAATTTTTTTTTAGTTATCATTCATTAATACTTCATTTTCATATTTATTTTCGAACTTTAAGGTTGCGTCAGAATTTTTCTGATTGCAATAGTTTCGAGATTTTTTCCCCATCCAGAAACGGAATGTGTTTCAAAAATGTTCAGGTAATTTGAAAGTAGTTGGCTTAATTCTGACTCAGGTAATTTAAAAGTGAGTTGATAGTCATTTTATTTTTATGAATCATTAATTCAGAAAAGATGACTATCAAGTAAAAATCCAAAATCTTACACTATCGCCTTTTTCTTTTTTTAATATAACAGGGATACAGTTTTTTTATTCTATTTCTTAACCGACTGCTTTCTTCCGTCACAAGTATTCTGAACGACAAATAATATCTACTCATCTTATTTTTCCTCCAGAGTCAAGGTAGAAAATGTTTCTTTTCAGTGTTAGAAAACTCAAAATCAAAAAATCATAAATCTTTAAAAATATTTTGAAACTGTTTGCTAGTTGGGTAAAATTTTGACCACGGTTTATCGATCGATCGTTCTTCAAAGACTTTCTATGATAAGCAAAAATTTAACTTAAAAATTTGAAACAAAGACTTTTTTCCATGCTTGACTCCACGAATATTGAGAATCGAAAGTGATTTTTGGAGAATTCTTATGCAAACATTGCATGCACGGAATTTCAGCGAACCTATAAAAATATAGCATTTCGTGCCGAATCTTTTGTCTTCGGATAAACGAGGATTTTATTATTTTGGAAAACTCTTGAGCAGATTTGGAATATTTTTTAAAAGTAATTTTATCAAAAGTATCCGCTACAATGCTTATGTATTGAGCTTTGTTTTCTTCAAGTTTCTGATCACATTTCACAAACTTATATTACTTTGTTTTAATTAAGATAATGTGATGTTTTTGGATAGAAAACAAATATGCATCAAATATTTTAATATAACGTATGCTGCAAAATTAATGGCATTATCCAGTCGTGTAGTCGAAAAGTAAACAGTGCCGGAATGCTTTAGCCTGGGTGGCAAAGATCGCGCTGTTTTATGGAGGTTTTTATAATTTTTTCTTAATAGTTTTCTAGTAAAAAAGCAATACCCCTGGTATTATGTTACCGGCAGAAAATTTCTCCCCTCCAATTTCTCATATACATCCATAATATAATATGGCGAGTTTTGCATTTAGCTTTATCGTATATTGAGGTGGATCGCGTATCATTTTGGAACTATTCCAATTGCCCGCGGGGAACCAAAATTCGATACAGATCTGTAATTTTGCTCTATGATCACATACTGAAATTCATCCTCTTACCATGTTGAGTTTTTAAGTTATCGCGTTCACATACAGAAGAATAACAGACCGACAGAGAACCAACCCTTTGGTTGATTTGGCTCATAATTTCTTACAGATCCATAATTCTGGTGATAAAACCGTTTGTCAATTGGCATCTATCTAGCTCGTTGAGACTTTGAGTTATTGTACTCACAAGCACTCGGCGGACAGGAAAATAGATATCCTTTGGCCATATTTCGTCCAAAATTTGACAGAAACCTGCAATTCTTGTGTGAAGACAAGATGCCCAATTTCATTCCTCTAGCTCAAGGATTCACAACCTTTTTTCCCTCGCGTCTTTTTATTTTCACGTAACCCTACTGTCATATCCCCCTTCAACCATCCGTCTATACAAAGAAGTTTTGTTCAATAATGTTAAGGGCTTAGGTAAACTTAAGAGTCAAATGACTCGAATTTATAACATTTGCAGGACATATTTTTGATTTTACATTTTATTCCACTTTTACAATAGTATTAGTTGAACGCCAAAACAAGTGAAATCAGTATTGTAATAATTCCACATTAACTTATAAAGATAGCTAAAAATTATACTTTCGTTTTCTTTCATTTTTTTCTTATTTTGAGGGTAGGCTTTAGGACTTGCACAACTTTCACTTATATTTTCGACAGAAACTTGGGGAAACAAAATTCTGTAACATTTTTAATACCTTATGCTTTCTTGCGTCCGCCATTACTGACTTTGAGTTCACGTACCCCCAACTGGTCCTTCGCGTACCCCAGGGGTACGCGTACCACAGGTTGGGAATCTCTGCTTTAGCTCGTTACTTTTGCAAGTTATCGTGTTCACAGAGAGACAGACAGACATAGTTCCAAAAATGATATTTTCGGACTCAAGAATGTATGAAACGTGGAAGTCCGCCAAATCTCGAGCTCGAATTTTTTGTCGACTATAGTACTTTCTCTTGTTATGCTTCATATAAGAGAAACTCAAAATAATAGTGAGTTTGCTGCTTTTTATTATTATTGTTGATAAGCTAACATTAGCAATAATATAGAATGTCTTTAGCAATGATGTTGATAAGTTAACATTTCTGGAAAGTCATCATTAGAAGCCTCGTAAGCTGTTAATATTTTTCTTTCCGAAGTGCTTGGTTTGATTTCAGAAGTTCACGACATTTCAAAACAGAGATATCAAACCAAATATATTTTGGCATGAAATATGCACAAAGCTGGAAATGTCATTATCCCCCGACCTCAAAATAATGTAGAAATGTTAAAGAAAGGGAGAAAAATCATAAAGAAAATTAGAAAGACATCAGAGGTAAGAAAATTTCCAGAATTTCAAGGTGGCATAACGAACTTTTTGTAAACTAATCTCACCGAGTGTTCATGAAAAATTGTGAAAAAACAAAAACGCCGCCTAAAAAGTAAACATAAAAACGCATGCAATCGTATTTTTAAAAAAATAACACGGTCTTCGCTTTAGAAATTTTTGGCCTATTACTCCTGCACAATTGCAAATTTTTGCAAGAAAAAGTGTATCCTATAAACAAGCACTAGAAACTATGTAAAAAAAAAACTTATCACTTTAAAAAGAGTGTTATTTTGAGACAATATTTCAGCTTTTGCTCGAAATTCTATCCGTAAAAATTACAATCTTAAATTCTACAATAACAGGTTAGCCTAATATATTGGAATAAGTATAAAAATTCGATTTATACAAAAAATTTGAATGAGTACAGTAACAGAAAACATAACTTTTTAAAACTAAAATTGCCTTAAAGATTTGTTTTTAATATTTAACACATTTAATAAATAATGCATAATTAATAATAAACAGTAAATAGTTTTAATAAATTAAGTAATAATGATTACAATTAAAAAAATTTAATAATTTTAAAAACATTAATTTCAATAAATAAATTGGTAACTGTAATAAATAAACAGTATTCAGCACTTTGAAATCGTTTTTAGTTTCGATTTCGAATCAACAAAAATAAATTCAAATTTCAGACGAAGCTTTAACATTTTGTAAAAAAAAATATAGGAAGCAGCTTTTTTAATGCACGAGCGGCAGATCTATCTTACCTATCATGAGGAAAACAACTAAACGATGAGTTGTGTTTGAAAAAGATTGATGATGCTGGATTAATCGGTAAAATTTATTATTGACATTATTTGGAGAATTATTATGAAAAACCTTTTGTAAATACTTGTAAATAAGTGTGCTGTAATTATCTATTTATTTTGTATTGAGTTTGAAAGTATAAAGAAGCTTTTTTAATCCAATTGACTTTGAGGTCGTCAATCGGGCTTCCTACTTTATTTCAAAAAACATGGCGGACATAAAGCAAAAACATCGCTACTGGATATAAAGTCATCCTATTCGGCAAAAGAAGGAATTCAAACTGCCGACGAATTCGAAATAGCTATGTTCCACTGTACAAAAATAAATGAAGTATCATTCTGTATTTGAGCAGGACCATAATTTTGATAATGATCATGAAAATATTGAATCCACACCTCATTATTTGCCCTTTTTTATTTTCACAGCATGATAAATGTTACGATGTAGGTTAAATTTTATATTGTTTCATCTCCATTCAATTATCTTCAGGAAACAAAACCCTGAGAAAAGCAAATTTAAATAAACTGAAATATTTGAGGTTGAAACGAACAAATAATTTATCGGAAATACATTAATTCCAAATTCAATCATTTACATAAAACGACTCACATTCCTTTTGAAGAATGAAGTATTCTTCTCAAAAAACCCGATTCAAAAGGGTTGGAATGACGCAAAACAAAAATGTCTCGTTCAAATCAATTTTTAATTTCATGGGTAAGTAATCCTTTAAAAAATGGAGTTGCTTCACACAATCGAAGTTTTCCAAGTGTGAATAAAAATACTTTCCGCGTATAGTAAGTTAATTTAAAATCGATATCTAGTTCCGACAACGGGGCGAAGTGCAATTTCTCTGACGCGATATCGTATCAAACTGTTTTTGAACGGCGTGTGACTTTTTAGAAATGGAGCTGTTCAAATGAACTCATTTGTCTACAACGAACTATTTGTCCCATTCCACGAAAGAAGTTTCTGTAAATGAGATTCATGCTCTGTTGATATAATTGAAATGCTTTCTCCTATATTTCCTTTTAAGCCCTTTTGACCTATTTTAGAACAAAAGCCAGGAACCTTTCATTTGAAACTGATATGGATTCGCTAATTTATATCCAACTGTTTCATCTTTGGTAAAAGACAAATGGAATAACTTAATTAATTCCATAAGCAGACAAATGTATTCTCCACAAAGTTGATTAGATTGATTTAAATTTTCTATTCTAAAAATTCTTTCGCCTATTTTTTAAGACTTTTCAGAATAAAAATCAAGAACCTTCCGTTTCAAAATGATATCCATTCACAAATTTGTATCCAATAGTTTAATCTTTAGTGAAAGAAGAGTGGAATAACGTAACGTAATTCCAAAAGCAAACAAACATATTCTTTACAATGATCATTAGACTGATGAATATTTTCTATTCTTAGCATTTTTTTCGCGATTCTTTATTTTTTTTTAGTAATTTGACCGATTTTCAAAGGTCAGAAATCTTTCATTTGAAAATGATATGCATTCACAAATTTATATCCAATAGTGTTTTGTTAGGTAAAAGACGAATAGAATAACATAGTGCAATTTCAAAAGCAGTCAAACGTATTCTTCACGAAGTTGACTGGATTGACTGACATTAAACACAAAAAATTATATTTTTGCATTATGTATAATCTCTTCAAGTCCATTGGCACACGTGTTCGAGGGCCGCGGAGGCCTAGTGGTAAGACGTCAACTTCAAGACCGGAGGGTTTCAAGCTCAAAACCTGATTCCACGGAAGATCCTCTCTGTATGCGGGCCTGTTGCGCGTTAAATCATACGTAGGGGGCCAAACGGCCTCCCGCTAGAGTGGTGCGGAAGTTTGGAGAGGGGGTGCCAGCTCAGGTGTCGTTCTGGTCATCTGACAGCGGTTCAAAATTACGAGGACCATCCCAAAACAGCTCTCGCGTTGTTTCAAAACGGGACGTTAATATAACTAAACTAAACACACGCGTACGATTAGTTCTGTTTTTAAATCAAAATTATTCGAAACGAAATATGATTCAAATCTGCTGCATGAAAATTCATCAGAATAAGTTCAGTCTTTCCTTTTAACTACATTTAAAGACACGTTTTTTATTGTGTTTTTAAACTGGATGGATAATGTGTCTTGTCATTACTTATACATGTCTCAGTCTGACAGTTCATTTTTGTGCTACCCTTCGCATTTACAACTTCTTGTCCCTGCAGGATGGTAGATCTTTTTCTTAGAACGTAGATGTAGATGTTGAATCAGATGTAGTGGGATGTATAGCTTACGACCACATCTAAGAATCATCACTCTTTTTTGAAGACATTTCTGCTCGATTTATCACAATATGCTCCGCATATTTTATAATTTATCGTTTCACTACAGACCTACATTGGGTAGGCCGTTATTACTACTTTTATGCGTTCAGATCAGACTGTCAGTTTATAAAACTTTGGATCGGAATCTTACTACTAAGTATTGACATTGAATATTTTGATTTAGAGTTTATTTAGTCAGACTCATGTCGTCCCACTCACCAAAAGGTTTTAAAATAGTTAAAGGTCGACGATAAAAAGTTTATTTAGCAAAATTATCTTAGATTATTAACTATCGAGATAGTTTTCCCCTCTACTTTGTCATACACTTAAACAACATGACGCTTTTTGTGTTCAGTTTCAAAGCATCTCATGCACATGATGAAAAAAATCGACTACCTATTCCCTCTGACCAATTGCGTCTAAAATTTGATGCAGATCCACAATTTTAGTTCCAAGGCCACTTACCGAATTTTATTTATCTAACTTGTTGCGTTTTTGAGTTATCGCTTTCACACACACACAAATAAACAGACCGACAGACAATCAACCGTTTGGTGGATTTGGTAGCAAATTCAACACAGATCTGTAAATCTAGTGATAAAAACCATATGACAAATTTGATCCATCTAGCTCTTTGAGACTTTGAGTTATCGTGTTCACATATACACGGAAAGGCAGGTAGACAGACCCGTAGATGGACTTCGTCCAACATTTGATAGAATGCTAAAATTTTGGTGTAAAAATCAAATACCAAATTTCATTCATCGAGTTTGTTTAATTTTAGAGTTATCGTGTTCACAGACCGACAGTCAGACAGACACAATTCCAACTAGCGGGAGTGGTCTACCCGAAATTTTCTCGCATACGCCCTAACGCGGGTGGGGGAAAATGCGCCAAGCGGTAGTAACAGACACCATTCCCTAACACAGGTGGGGAAAACGCACCAGCGGTCCCGCCTTTTTCTGCGTCGTAAAATGATGAAGAAACCGAATATGCAATTTGAACGCCTTTTTTTTCAACCGATTGAAACCAAAATTGGACACAAATCTATAATTAAGATAAAAAAGACCACATATCGAATTTCGTTTATATAAGTCGTTGTATTTAGGAGTTATTGTGTTCACAAGCAAGCGAATATACAGACAGTCAACCCTTCGACGGATTTCGTCCAAACTTTGATACGGATCTACATTCCTGATGATAAAACTGTGTACCAAATTTTATCCATCTAGCTATTTAAGTTTTTGAGTTATCGTGTTCACATGAACTCGGTCAGACAGACAGACTTCCATGGACGAATTTTGCTCAAAATTTCATAGAAATCTACTAATTTTGAGTAAAGCCCATACACCAAATTTCGTCCCTCTAAGATGTAACCGTTTTTGAGTTATCGTGTTCACAGACACACAGACAGTCAGACATAATTCCAAAATTGTGTTGTTCGGACTCAGGGAGGTATAAAACGTGAAGATTCATCAAAATGTCAAGTTCGAATTTTTTGATGATAACAATACTTTCTCTTTGTATTCTTCGTATACGAGAAAGTGAAAATGTTTTTTTCCGTCTCAAAACGAGGAGCTTCGTCCAAATCTCGAGATCGAATATTTTGGCGGTTACAATACTTTCTCAACGTAATCGGATAATAAAAAGCAATAACTGAAATAAATCGGATAATAAATAAAGGTTTATGGTACTAAATTAGGCATTAATGTTAATTTCTTAAGCAAATTGAAATTAAACAATTTAAATATCTGCGTAAATAAATAACTAGTGAAATATCTTCCGACATTATCACAAAATGTTCTATTCAATATAGCGCGTTAAAACAAAAGCATGATGAAACAAACTACTAAATGAATTTGAAACCTCCGATTGATATATGATTGGCGGCGACCTTGAACCAAAGTGAACAACGCAATCGCTGAATAATTTAAGTTCGCGTGATTATTGTGTCAGTAGCGTAGTTTCAATACGTTTTATTTCAGAGGTCATTTTCGCCGCAAAGAACTCCCACCTGTGTAAGGAATTAAACTTAATCCTCTTCGGGTACAAAACGTGAAGGTCAAGACATCGTATTTCCAGTCACTTATCAAGAGACAAAAGAAGATGGAAAAGTCATTATTAATACTAGATGTACAGAAATGACAATGCAAAGAATCAACGAAGGAAGAGCTTCTTCTCTATTTTCAAAACAATTTTTCTTATTACATATTAGGGATCTAGTTATCAATTAAAAACTATAAAATATTACAGATATCAAAACAGTTTCAACATTCACATTCACCGAATTAAAATTCAGCCCGCATATACCGGGGGTAAGAATTAAACTAATATCCCTATTCAGTGCACAATACAAATAAAACGAGCTGGAGTGTTCTCCCCTCGACTTTCTCGCATACTTAAGCAATAGGAGGCGTTTTGTGCTAAGTTTCGTAGCATCATAAAGAAAACCAAGTGTGCGTTTACGCGTTTTCCCTGTGAGCGATTACGTCCAAAATTTGACATTGTCTGCAATTTTGATGTCAAGACTACATATCCCAATTTCTTTATGTAGTTTCTTGCGTTTCTGAATCATCGCTTTCGCACATACACAAATACACAAACCGATAGACAGTCAACCCTTTGGCGGATTGGGTCCAAAATTTGACCTAGTCTACAATTTTGGTGTCAAGAGTACATATCCAAATAACTTTACGTAGGTTGTTGCGTTCGCATATACACAGATAGACAAACTGATACACAGTCAACCTTTCGGCGGATTGGGTCCAAAATTTGACACACATCTACAAATCTGGTAATAAAACCATACGCCAAATTTCATAAAATTACCTTTTAGCGTTTTGATTTACAGTGTTTATATGCACTCGGATGCAGAGAGATAAGCATCCCACTGACAGATTTCATCGGAAATTTGACAGAAATCTATAATTTTGGTGTAAAGACTGCATACCAAATTTTATACATCTAACTGGTTGCGTTTTTTAATTTTCATGTTCACAGACAGACCGAAGACAAAATTCAAGAATTTTGTTTTTTCGAACTCAGTGAGATCTATAACGTGGAGATTCTTTAAAATCTCGAGGTCGAATTCCTGTACGATTACACTACTTTCTCTTCGCATATAAGCATTTGTTGCCTATGAGATACGTGATATCTTTGAAATTGTACACCAATTACAGAATAACCTCGATTATCCGAGCTGATTGGGACCGTAATCCCCTCGGATAATCAAAAACTCGTTCAATAGAGACTAAATTCTAAATCTTGACTTTTTTTTTCTCTTCACAAGGTTTCCCAAAATTGTTTATTTGAAATTAGTATAAAAAGAAGTCCGCAGGTAACTAACATGTCAGTTTTATCGTCAGGAATGTAGATCCGTATAAAATTTTTTGGGCCAAATTCGTCAAAAGGTTGACTGTCTGTCGGTCTGTATAATCGCAAACTTGTGAACACAATAACTCTTTAAGATAATGATTTAGATATATGAAATTTGGTATGTGGCCTTCTAACCTTAATTGTAGATTTGTGTCCAATTTTCGTTTCAATTCGTTGAAAAAAAGTTGTTCAAATTGCATATTTGGTTTAAATTACACATTGTGATTTGGGGTGTGCGAGCGCTTCGCTTATTTTACTCAAGTTAGAATTGTTGACTTTTGACCTTGGCGGTTTATGAAGGAAATTGTAGCAAGCGGCAAATGCGTGCTTCGGAAATTATGGCAACCCCCTAAAATGAAACTTCGTATTGACATTCTCCACATGGACGTCT
Source organism: Araneus ventricosus (assembly GCA_013235015.1). Taxonomy (NCBI): domain Eukaryota; kingdom Metazoa; phylum Arthropoda; class Arachnida; order Araneae; family Araneidae; genus Araneus; species Araneus ventricosus. The sequence goes on along the minus strand of BGPR01022948.1, from coordinate 5,193 downwards.
GTGATTAACCAGAGGTGTAGTGAAATCTTGTGTGATATCTATAATAAAATTTCGTTCTCAAAAACGTTAAATAAAATCTTAGTAGTTGTGGTACCCTCAGCGCGCTTAAAAAATTGCGAACATACGCAATTTTTTATGTGCGCGGAATACGGGCCAATGACACTTTTTTTTTTTTTTTGCAAAATATATTTTGGGGAATTCATATATTTGATATGTTTCATTGTAAATCACCATTTATAATTTCCTTCTCAAAATACCCAGCCCTTGAGTAAATACCCGGGTATATACCTCAAAAATATTTACCTACCCACTGAGTGTTTACCCACCCCACATTACTGATCGTATGCGAGAAAGTTTCGGGGAGGCCACTCCCGCTGGTTTCCCTCAAAATGGGACATCTTTTAATTTTTAGGTAATATTATGTAAATTTAAGAAAACACATATTTCTTCAGTTTTTATTTATTAATGAAAACCCAGCTAAAAAAAATCTGCAGAAAATCTGCAGAAAATTTCTTTTTTTGAAGATTTCTTAAAGATTTCTGCAGATTTTTTGAAGACAGAAAAAATCTGCATTTTTTCTTCAAATTAATCTGCAGAAAATCTGCAGAAAATTTTTTTCTTATATTTTTCTCTAAATATTCTGCAGATTTTTTGAAGACAAAAAAAATCTTCATTTTTTCTTCAAATTAATCTGCAAAAAAAATCCTATTATATTTTTCTCTAAATATTCTGCAGATTTTGTAAGACAACAAAAAATCTGCATTTTTTCTTCAATTTAATCTGCATAAAATCTGCTAAAAAATTATTTTTATTTTTTCTTTAAATATCCTGTAGATTTTGTAAGACTTTGCATTTTGTCTTTAATTCAATTTGCAGTTATTTAGCATATTTTCACAAAATCATTAAACTCGACCAATATCTGTTGATTTTTTGAAGATTTAACTGCAATTTCATAATATCTGAATTTCTCTAAATACGTATTTTGCACCATATTCTCTAATATTGCAGCTCTATTTTCCAATGGATATAAAACAAAATTAGAATGTAATTATCATTATTGTTTAATTCTACAGCAGACAGGAGTTTCAAAAAATTTCCCAATGGAAAAATGTCTTAGGGCTAAATTTTTTAAATATGCCTCTGAAACAATGAATTCTAAATTAATCTTTAAAATAAATATTTGAGGTTTTACCATTTTAAACTTTTACCCCATAATTTAATTTCCAATTAGTTTTCCAACTGTCTTTCTGACTAGCTATTTTCCTAGAAAAAGAAAGGAAAAGTGGAGCTTTCGCCCTTTGGATGGAGAGAAGGCTTAGCAGAAAGATAGAAGGTGAAAACGAATTTATTGAAACTGAGAATCTAAATTATTGAACAAAAATATTACTAATCTCATCTGTTACACATCTCTAGGACTTTTGAAAAAGTATTCTGACCTTGGTTGATTTTTACACCACTAGATGGCGCCACGATAGCCATGGTGACGCTATAACTTAAGTAGATTAATTTATCCCACCTCGCGTCTGCCGACGTGGCCTTGTGGTTAGGACGCCTGCCTATAGCGCGCCTGCTTGTAGGATCGCGGGTTCGAATCCCAGACAGGATGAGCTTGAAGCTTCGTCACATTCTACATCGTATAAGTAAGTTGATTCATAACTGAAATTAATAATTAAACCCTGTCTGTAGAAAAATCTGCAGGTATTTGGAACATATTTTTTTTCTGAAGAAAACATGTTCCAAATACCTTCAGATATTCTGCAGATTTTTTCTGCAGATTTTTTGCAGATTTTTTTTAGCTGGGAAGAACCGGAATAAACACGTGAAAATAAATAATTCATATGATCTTGCATTTTTTTGAAGAACACATTTTTACTTCAGTATATTTTGGTGTTGATTTTTTAAAAAAATGTAATTCTTGTCAGTATTTCTAAAAATTTACTTTGGTAATTCACGTTGCTTCATAAACTGCGACTGGCAACTTTTTTTCTATCTCGTCCACAACTTATTGATTAGAAAAAAGACCCTTTCTACAGGTGCATTAGTGCCGGGCAGACATAGAATGTATTCAATAATTATACGAAAGTTCGTATGATTTAAATTATTGGCGTGAAACTGTTTGAACGGTTCCACCCAACGACTCTCGGTTTAAATATTCCGTCTTTAATTCTGTCACTTCATGCCGTGTAATGAAGTTAGAACTAAGTGCGAGACAGGAGGCTTCTGACCAACTTACATATGTATGACGCGTATAGCGCATGTTCCGGCATCTTCAGGCTACTAGACATTACTGTCGGGGTTTTTTTTTTTTTTTTTTCTTCGCCTTTCTTGTTCGAAATTGTTATCGTGGGTTGCTCTCTTTCTGAAAACGGAACGTTTGGGTGTCCCGAAGCTGTGCTTGGGGACAACGGAACAGGCTACCAAAAACAGGACTGTCCCATTCAAAACGGGACGTATGGTCGCATTAGTCATGCCTTGCCTTAGCCCACAATGCCACTATAGGCTGCATGTAAAGAAGTAATTCAAATTCATGCTGATAAAGTTAAATTATGCAGATTTACGAGGGTTAGAAATTTAATAGTGGTAACCATGTGATTACAGACGAGACAACATAGGCATTAGCTTGAAATGTTTATTGTACATTGATGTAGTCACCAGCGTTGTGTACAACTTGTTTCCAGCAATGTGGAAGTCGTAAAACGCCTGAAGTAGTACCAGATCTGTTGATGGTTCGGATGTAGTGGTTAATTGATATAAGAATATCTGGAACAGTTCGATAGCATAATATGGTTCCTTCGAAGGTCATTTGAAAATCATCATTGGAATCAAATCATATAATCACAGGGCTTAAATCCGGACAGTATCAAGGATGATGAATAGGGTGGAGTGAAAAAATTCAAACTTATATTTCAGTTTAGTTATACTAACGTCCCGTTTTGAAGTAACACCTGGGCTATTTTGGGACGGATCTCGTAATTTTGAACCACGGCCAGATGACGAGGACGACACATCTCCAAACTTCCTCACCACCCCAACGGAGGGATGCTTGGCCCCTACGTATGAGTTAACATGCAACAGGCCCAACACGGGACGGATCTTCGGTGGAATCGGGTTTCGAAACTTTAACCCTACGGCCGCACGGCCGAGACCTTACCACTAGGCCACCGCGGCCTTAATTTATATTTCAAAGCTTCTATAGCACTGAAAATTTGCAATTGGTACATGCTTAAACAACAAAAAAAAGGAATTATTCAAATCTGATATTTTCCGATCACGCAAAACGTCTAAATATTTGAAAAAATGGAGAATTTCACTGTTATTTCGCAATTTTTTAAAATTTTTACTTACGTATTTTTTTAATGCTATAGTGCAAAAAGGTTTTAACGGGTACTGCTGCATAAGAAAAAAATATTTCTCTAATTGCAGAATATCTTAAATCCCTTCAAATTTACCAAAAAATTCAATATTTTGAAAATTTTCGAGAATTTTTTAAACAAATTTCTATCAGTTTTTAAGGATCCACATTGAGACCACGGAGTTAATCAAAAAACTCCAAAGTGCCTTTTAAAAGAAATAGCGTCGATGGTTTAGTATTAACCTGCATATTTGATTTGAATTCACTGCCCATTACTCCAAATGGCAACACCGTGCGAAACTACGGTTCGTTCATGTCGCTTACTCTAGTGTCGGTTTCTCTCACGCCCCACTTGCGCCTCCATCTTGTATTAGTTGTCTATTACGCCTATATCTAGGTGACAGTCGTCGTTATTGAATGAGTAGCATTCTGGGCATTCTGCGTTGTGTATCGTGCTTGGTATTAGTCTTTCTCAATAGTGTTTGGTATTGATCTGTTCTATTTAGTTTGCTTTGAGGAAGAAATGATAATACCTTAGTTGTAGAAAGGATTGAATCAAAACATTTAAGTCGAAAAATGAAGGAGGAGCATTATTCTTTCATCAAAGAACCTGGGTTCGGTTTAATTTGCCCATGCGTTTTCAACTCCGGATCTAACAAGGACTTTGTATCTAGTATTGTATGGAGCCTAAATGAATTCGGAATTTCACTAAAAGACTTGGAGGTCATTGGCTGTGATTGCACTAAAATTAATACTGGGTGGAAAAGTTGGTGGTGCTATTCGTCAACTAGAAACCTATGTTGGACGACACACTGCGATGGGCTGTCTGTTTGTTGCATTTCATTGAGCTACTTTTCAACGGGTAACAGTACCCGTTGAAACTTTTTTGCACTATAGCATTAAAAAAATATAGAAGCAAAAATTTTAAAAAAAAATTCTAAAAAACAGTGAAATTCTCGATTTTTTCAAATATTTAAACGCTTTGCGCGATCGGAAGATATTATCAGATTTGAATAATTCTTTTTTTTGTTGTTGTTGTTTAAGTATGCACCAATCGCAACATTTCCGTGCTATAGCGATACTGAAATATAAATTTGAGTTTTCTCACTCCAACCTAATGTTGAAACAACTCTCAGCTCCAGCGAGCAAAAAACATCAGCCATGGGTGTCTACCAAAATGTTTCAGAGATTCTTAAAGCGATAGACCGCTCCATCCGAACCATCAAAAGAACTAATATTGCTTCAGGTATTTTAAAACTTCCACATCGCTGGAAACAAGTTTTACACAATGCTGGTGACTGCATCGAAAGACTATAAACGTTTCAAGCTAGTATCTACGTTGTATCGGTTGTAAATATATGGTTACCTCTATTAAATTTCTAACCCTTGTACACCAACAAACGGCTTCATTTTTTACGATATAAACCTGTATAAAAGTTTACAAGGTTTCATATCATTTGTTCGCCTTCCATTACCTGTGTTCCCCGTAGCGACCAAAGACTTGATACCCAAAATAAGCCGAGCATTCGAAAACCACATTTTGTACATTAGCATAAATATTTATGCAAATAACAAGAAAATAGAGATATTCTTTTGTGCCATAATTGATTCTAAAAAACATGTAATAAAATCATTTTAACTTACTATGATCATGAGCAAAAACAAAGAACCCTTTTATAACCATTTCTTGGGCAAAGCTGTCGTACAACATGCTGTGTTCCGTCATTCCATGGCTTAGTAATAAGAGTGCTCTGAAAAAAAAAGTTTTCAATGAAAAACTATGAAAATCGTGAAAAGTAAGAATACATATCTAAAAGGTAATTTAATTTTTAAGATGAGAC
>BGPR01022947.1:0-20578 GCA_013235015.1 Araneus ventricosus | reverse complement strand
TATATTACAATTTCCATTTTTACAAATAATATTCTGAAAGATAACTTTTCCATTTTTCCGGTTGGGCGGGGGGGAACCCGGGGGGGGGGCTTCGGGGTGCCCCCCCCCCCCCCCCCGCCCAGAGCTAAACCAGTATTCTTGATTTTATTTAAAATCACTACAATTGTTAGTTCTTAATTTCCCTTTTTCTAAAAAATAATAAAAACGAGGTAACATTGCTTTCTGGCTCGACAGGCTCGAAAATTTTCCTACTTTTCTAGTCATTCCACTTGTACTTGTAACGTAACGGTCAAAAACACATTTTGGCTAGTTATTTCATTGTATCTTTATTAAATTAGCGAAAATATTGTAATGTTCTTTATGATTCTTACTGTCAGGTGAGTAAAATCTGTGAAGTTAGAGTGTTTTGGTTTACATAAGCCACGAGGTGTGACATTTGTCACGACGATACAGAATTTTTATGACCTCAGCCCCCCACCCCCCGACCTGAATTCTGGATTCGCCACTGCTGTAGGGCATGTTTGTTTAATTAAATACTTTCAAAGTAAATTCGTACACCCATCGGAAACAAAAATGGCGACATGGGGTAAGTTGGGCCACTTCGCATGGGGCACGTTCGGCCGGCTGTCCAACTTGCCCCGTAGAATGTTGATCCTGTGGAAATGGCGAGCGAACGTACTACGTAGCATCTCCAAAGCCTAATTGTAACGAATGAAGTCTCGAAATCAATTCATTTATGTAACCGTTCTCTCAATTTCATGTATAATTATTCTTTTATAATTTCTTCTATACTCAAAGGAAGGAAGTATTGATGATGGTCAAAATTTGCACATTGAAATCATATCAAATATCCCATTGTTATTAAAAGACAATAATTACGCTAAAATATTTTAAATTGAAATGCACATAGAATTTAAAGTTCAGTTTTAGTAATATTTTTTAAAGATTTTAAAATGTTCTTTTAATTTTGAGATAGGATTACGCCGAATTAATATATGGCATGTCCATTATGAATAACTATAATGATTTAATGTTGCTGTAAAATCAAATGATGCTGCTACACTGTTTTTCATTATCTGCGATATATAAATATATCTGAATTTATGGGATATGCACCAAATTTAAAATGCAAGATATTTGTTAAGAAAATCTAAGCTGATTCCATCTCCATTAAAAAGGTTCAAAACAGAATACGCTGTTATTATTTTACGATGAATTTAAAAATTGTATCTCAGTTCTTGTTGAGTAAAAATGCACCAGATTTCTATCTATAACCTAACTGTGTTATTTAAATTAATATTATTATTTATATTATTTTTGAATTAATATTATTTATATTATTCTTTAAATTAATATTATAATTTATATTATTATAATAGTAATATTATTATTTATCTGCCTTAAATATAATAATATGGAAGAATTTTTTGCGATAATCACAACATGCTACTTTGTTTCTCTTGCAGGACTACCTGCTAAGATGGTTCGCCATTATGTTAGAAAATCGGATAGAGGGAATTCTTCTTCCTAAGCAATGAAAGCTGCTGTTTTAGAAGTGAAACCGTAATGATGAAAATTGGGATGATGAAGTCATTTAATTCTGTTTTCAACATAAAACTTATTAATTTTGTAGTTTCAATCTTTTGGTTTTTTGCTTCACATATTTTTACAATTTTATAATTTTATGGCTTCAACAGGAATGGTGCATGAAAGAGATTTTCCTTTAGGATATCTTGTATTATCGCTCGCAGAAAATGAAAAGTAAAATGTGATAAGATTTTTTTATGTTTCTTCAATTCTACCTTAGCAGAATATTAAATGACTGATGTGGCTCAACTTACCCCGTGATGTGGCCCAACTTACCCCGTAGTCGGGGCAGGTTGGGCCACGCGATTTAGTATCAGTTTCAGCTTTTAAATTAATATTAAAAGTTAATATTTTGAAATGTTATTATGGTGAATTCTTCCTGAAGGTACACTGATAGTGTTTGCATTAAAAAAAATTTTAAATGTTGAATTGTAATTTTTAAAAAAATTCTTAGAAGAAAAAACGGCCCAACTAGCCCCGGTCTACCCTATATCATCTCTAAAATATTCATACAGAAGCAATCAGTGAGAGAATCCTGAACTATGTGTATAAAAGAAACAACCCAATTTATCCTTGATATGGTAAGTAGCTGCAAGCGGTTGCATAATATCATAGCAGTCATAGCACCGGAAAGACGTTCGGACACTGCTTTTTTTCCCCACGAGAAATAAATAAGAAAAAATTGTGAAAACGTCTTTAAAACAACACGATTTTTGTCACCCAGGTTAGAGCGCTCCGGCACTGCTTTTAGAGCGTCCCGGCATTGCTTATTTTGCGACTAAACCACTGGTAGTGCTGCAGAGTTAGTTCTTTAATCACCCTATAGAGAGCTATATTAAAGAATATTAAATGTTGTATTGCAATTTGTAAAATGTAGTATGATTATTGTCAAGACAATAATACAGTTTATATTTTCAGTGCCTATAACTCAAATTCCTAGCTACGGTTCCTAGCTTTGTCAGGCCATAAGCTCTCCAATTCCTAGCTACAGTTCTGATAGAGGCCTCAAATTATTCTAGCTAAGGGAGCAAAAATTTGTTAATACGGCCCTGGCTGCTGACAGCCTCATAATAATCACAAGGAGAAACCTACCTCGTCACGTAGACATCCGGTAAACACTGAATAACTGGACAACCACAGATAATAATACGGGAAATGTGATTTACTTTAAATAGACCCCATTACGAGCGTCTCATGCGACGAACGTAGTACGTCCCGTCAACCAGTCTCATCACCATTTATGTACCGCCACGAGAAACAAGAACCTGCTGTCTCACACGGCAACTTCTTATTTTGGTACTCAAACTGACCCCTAAGCAGATAAACGGAGGTTTAAGATTTTTGTTCCATGTGTAATTACTTTTTCTCTTCCATGCATCTCCTTTTTCTAAATCATTTAAAGCATTTCGCTGCAATGAAACAAAAAAAAAAATTATGCATGGAAAACAGCAATCTACTTGGAAGAGTAAAATTCAATCAATGTTTCATTTCAGCCTAAAGTAATGAAGCTGTGTTTCTTTTGTATCAAGCGATTCGTAGAGGAATTAAGTTGTATAGGAATTCAATGGTATACAAATTCAATTATAACATGCTGCAATTTTCTAACTAATGTTCAAGCCTATAATTATTCTTTTGCTAAAATAAAATCAGTTGCATGCTTACTGTAAAAAAAGTTGCAGTCTCTGGATTAGCAGCTAAAGCTGGAGCAATCAGAACCATACCGCTGATTTGTACTTGCAAGGACAGGAAAACAGTGACAGCACCACCCTAAAAATTAGAAATTAGATTAGCAGAATGAGCTATTCTGTACCATAATGCAAAACTTTTCCGTAATTAACTAAGAATTAACCAATTTTGTATCGTCAGTTCGCATTCGTTGCAGCATAATATAGAATATTGTGCATTTGGAAACTCTTGAAATAAAGGAAACATGATAGTCCTTTCTACACTTTTTTTCCAGATTATACAGGGTGTAACAAAGGTTATCACGACTTTAACCGTTTAAGGACATAACCCGAGTTAATTCGTTCTGCTTATCGAAGGTTTGGCGAACAATTTGCAGCAATTCGGTCCTTAAGCGGTTAAGGAGTGAGTAATACAATGCGTGGTCGGAAGCCAAATAGTCTGCCCGCCAGCTACTACAGGAATACTGAGTTTTCCTACCGGTAGATTGGGCGCGGTGATTCCATATTTTGTTCCCTAGATCGTTGGACCTCTCCTCCTACTTCGATTTCTTTCTGTGGGGACATCTGAAATACCTTGTTTCCGTAACTCCTTTTGATTCTCCTGAAGACTTTTTCAAAAGACTTAGCATCGCTGTCCAACTGTATGTCGAGTTTCTTCCAAAGTTTATGCCAATTACTTTCTCGCCTTTTTGCTGCATGTTTTGCAGCTCACCTTCGTTTATTTGAATAAGTCTGACTAATATATGGTGTTTCAGAATTCATGGGACAAACCTTAAAGGGTGGTAGAAGATGGAGCACGTTACAACAAGCACTGTTTGTATAAAAACATGTAGGCACAAGTGACGCTTTGAGGTACAAACTCAAGAAATTGAAATGAAAGGAAAGATAAATTATTTAATACATGTTTGGCAGCATCAGTGGAGTGACTGGCGTGCAGTTCGGCCAAACTCTGTTGAAGAACTCGTTGTTTAAATATCCTTTGATGCTGCAATATGGGAGAAATGCCTGTCATCTTTGAAACTATACGTCAATAACTCCATCGACGCTTCCAGCGTGTTTTACATGTGTTGGTAGATGCAATTTTGAGCAATTATTGTAAACATTTCTCTGAAAAAGAACGTGCAAACAATGCTGTAAGTAAACTATTTATGTTTCCTTTCACGTCTATCTCTAGTGATTGTGCCTCAACATTTCACTTGTAACCATACGTTCCTAAATAAAAAAAAATTATAGTTTCTCTACCGCCCCTTAAAGTTTGTCGCGTGAATTCTGTAATACCATGTATAGAAAATTATATCTTGCAAATATCCGGGATTAGAACGGCTTTTCGTACTTACTGTGCTTTTGCTTTTACATTTCACTAACCGTATTACGATATTACCCCTGCTACTATGTATTATCATTCTTTAAAGCTGCGACCACCTTTCTTGTTAGTACTTGTAAGTTTTTATTAATATAGGGAAGTATGCCACTGCTATCTCATTTGCATCTACTGAATATTTATTTTTTCTTGTATTTCAAATGAGGCGATTGAGGCGAAAAGAGACAAAATTAAAGTTCTGAAAGATGAATTAGATATCTTACCATGGAATGACCACAAACAAACAAAGGAAGCTCTGGATACTCTTTACGAATCATTTGTATGTGAGAAACAGAATCTTCCACTAACTCCTGGACGTCATTGATGTATGCTCTTGATCCATCGCTGTAACCATGACCGACTACAAAAAAAACCCAGAAAAATTAAAAATTGAATTGAATATCACATAAAGTTGATAAAAGAAATGTAATGGCTTAATAAAAAATAGCATTGAGAGAGGGAAAAGCAAAAGCGGATTATCTTGTCAAATAAAATAAATAATCTGTTTTCTCGTCAAATGAAAGCACTTTCAAACCGTCGAAGGGGACAATGGCCCGAAATTTATAATTTTCTCTCATTAAAAAGTTGCTATACATATTACTGCCGGCAACAAACACTTAATAATATGCCAAATACACGCTTCACACTAAGGGTAGGCGCACATGCACCGCAAGTCACAACAGCGCCACCAAATGGTGTGAATTGGGATTAATTCCTCGTCTGATAGCTGAGATCCTGAGAGGAGGACCACAGTGGCGGCAATTGGGTTGAAAAAGTAGGGGGGGTGGCAAAAAATGTATAGACATCTAAAACTATCCGGAGGCAACAAAATTTAAAAATTTAGCTACAGAATTAGCTAACTTTCCCAAGCACTATTGCTTTTTAATAATTCTTAGTTTTAGGCAGCTAAAATGAAATAAAAATTTCATTTTTCCAGCAAAAAGTTGGGGGGGGCCGTCCCCCCCCCCCCCCGACTCGCCGCCATTGGAGGACTACACATAGAACTTCCTAAAGCCGTTTCTCCTACCAATGTCTTATCCTATGTAACACATTAGTGCAGAACTGAAGAGCCATCTCGTGGTTTAAATTGTAAACTATGCAACCAACGCATTCTAGTTTCCTGATCAAAAAAGAATCGATTTCATTTCCATCTTTTCGATGCAAATAGCATCCCTCTATCATCGTTCATGGATTACTGATTTTTAAAGTCGCTCTGAAATTCTGAATCACCCTGTATAAAATTTGTTAAAAAAAATTTTAATTGAATTTTTTTTTAGTTATCATTCATTAATACTTCATTTTCATATTTATTTTCGAACTTTAAGGTTGCGTCAGAATTTTTCTGATTGCAATAGTTTCGAGATTTTTTCCCCATCCAGAAACGGAATGTGTTTCAAAAATGTTCAGGTAATTTGAAAGTAGTTGGCTTAATTCTGACTCAGGTAATTTAAAAGTGAGTTGATAGTCATTTTATTTTTATGAATCATTAATTCAGAAAAGATGACTATCAAGTAAAAATCCAAAATCTTACACTATCGCCTTTTTCTTTTTTTAATATAACAGGGATACAGTTTTTTTATTCTATTTCTTAACCGACTGCTTTCTTCCGTCACAAGTATTCTGAACGACAAATAATATCTACTCATCTTATTTTTCCTCCAGAGTCAAGGTAGAAAATGTTTCTTTTCAGTGTTAGAAAACTCAAAATCAAAAAATCATAAATCTTTAAAAATATTTTGAAACTGTTTGCTAGTTGGGTAAAATTTTGACCACGGTTTATCGATCGATCGTTCTTCAAAGACTTTCTATGATAAGCAAAAATTTAACTTAAAAATTTGAAACAAAGACTTTTTTCCATGCTTGACTCCACGAATATTGAGAATCGAAAGTGATTTTTGGAGAATTCTTATGCAAACATTGCATGCACGGAATTTCAGCGAACCTATAAAAATATAGCATTTCGTGCCGAATCTTTTGTCTTCGGATAAACGAGGATTTTATTATTTTGGAAAACTCTTGAGCAGATTTGGAATATTTTTTAAAAGTAATTTTATCAAAAGTATCCGCTACAATGCTTATGTATTGAGCTTTGTTTTCTTCAAGTTTCTGATCACATTTCACAAACTTATATTACTTTGTTTTAATTAAGATAATGTGATGTTTTTGGATAGAAAACAAATATGCATCAAATATTTTAATATAACGTATGCTGCAAAATTAATGGCATTATCCAGTCGTGTAGTCGAAAAGTAAACAGTGCCGGAATGCTTTAGCCTGGGTGGCAAAGATCGCGCTGTTTTATGGAGGTTTTTATAATTTTTTCTTAATAGTTTTCTAGTAAAAAAGCAATACCCCTGGTATTATGTTACCGGCAGAAAATTTCTCCCCTCCAATTTCTCATATACATCCATAATATAATATGGCGAGTTTTGCATTTAGCTTTATCGTATATTGAGGTGGATCGCGTATCATTTTGGAACTATTCCAATTGCCCGCGGGGAACCAAAATTCGATACAGATCTGTAATTTTGCTCTATGATCACATACTGAAATTCATCCTCTTACCATGTTGAGTTTTTAAGTTATCGCGTTCACATACAGAAGAATAACAGACCGACAGAGAACCAACCCTTTGGTTGATTTGGCTCATAATTTCTTACAGATCCATAATTCTGGTGATAAAACCGTTTGTCAATTGGCATCTATCTAGCTCGTTGAGACTTTGAGTTATTGTACTCACAAGCACTCGGCGGACAGGAAAATAGATATCCTTTGGCCATATTTCGTCCAAAATTTGACAGAAACCTGCAATTCTTGTGTGAAGACAAGATGCCCAATTTCATTCCTCTAGCTCAAGGATTCACAACCTTTTTTCCCTCGCGTCTTTTTATTTTCACGTAACCCTACTGTCATATCCCCCTTCAACCATCCGTCTATACAAAGAAGTTTTGTTCAATAATGTTAAGGGCTTAGGTAAACTTAAGAGTCAAATGACTCGAATTTATAACATTTGCAGGACATATTTTTGATTTTACATTTTATTCCACTTTTACAATAGTATTAGTTGAACGCCAAAACAAGTGAAATCAGTATTGTAATAATTCCACATTAACTTATAAAGATAGCTAAAAATTATACTTTCGTTTTCTTTCATTTTTTTCTTATTTTGAGGGTAGGCTTTAGGACTTGCACAACTTTCACTTATATTTTCGACAGAAACTTGGGGAAACAAAATTCTGTAACATTTTTAATACCTTATGCTTTCTTGCGTCCGCCATTACTGACTTTGAGTTCACGTACCCCCAACTGGTCCTTCGCGTACCCCAGGGGTACGCGTACCACAGGTTGGGAATCTCTGCTTTAGCTCGTTACTTTTGCAAGTTATCGTGTTCACAGAGAGACAGACAGACATAGTTCCAAAAATGATATTTTCGGACTCAAGAATGTATGAAACGTGGAAGTCCGCCAAATCTCGAGCTCGAATTTTTTGTCGACTATAGTACTTTCTCTTGTTATGCTTCATATAAGAGAAACTCAAAATAATAGTGAGTTTGCTGCTTTTTATTATTATTGTTGATAAGCTAACATTAGCAATAATATAGAATGTCTTTAGCAATGATGTTGATAAGTTAACATTTCTGGAAAGTCATCATTAGAAGCCTCGTAAGCTGTTAATATTTTTCTTTCCGAAGTGCTTGGTTTGATTTCAGAAGTTCACGACATTTCAAAACAGAGATATCAAACCAAATATATTTTGGCATGAAATATGCACAAAGCTGGAAATGTCATTATCCCCCGACCTCAAAATAATGTAGAAATGTTAAAGAAAGGGAGAAAAATCATAAAGAAAATTAGAAAGACATCAGAGGTAAGAAAATTTCCAGAATTTCAAGGTGGCATAACGAACTTTTTGTAAACTAATCTCACCGAGTGTTCATGAAAAATTGTGAAAAAACAAAAACGCCGCCTAAAAAGTAAACATAAAAACGCATGCAATCGTATTTTTAAAAAAATAACACGGTCTTCGCTTTAGAAATTTTTGGCCTATTACTCCTGCACAATTGCAAATTTTTGCAAGAAAAAGTGTATCCTATAAACAAGCACTAGAAACTATGTAAAAAAAAAACTTATCACTTTAAAAAGAGTGTTATTTTGAGACAATATTTCAGCTTTTGCTCGAAATTCTATCCGTAAAAATTACAATCTTAAATTCTACAATAACAGGTTAGCCTAATATATTGGAATAAGTATAAAAATTCGATTTATACAAAAAATTTGAATGAGTACAGTAACAGAAAACATAACTTTTTAAAACTAAAATTGCCTTAAAGATTTGTTTTTAATATTTAACACATTTAATAAATAATGCATAATTAATAATAAACAGTAAATAGTTTTAATAAATTAAGTAATAATGATTACAATTAAAAAAATTTAATAATTTTAAAAACATTAATTTCAATAAATAAATTGGTAACTGTAATAAATAAACAGTATTCAGCACTTTGAAATCGTTTTTAGTTTCGATTTCGAATCAACAAAAATAAATTCAAATTTCAGACGAAGCTTTAACATTTTGTAAAAAAAAATATAGGAAGCAGCTTTTTTAATGCACGAGCGGCAGATCTATCTTACCTATCATGAGGAAAACAACTAAACGATGAGTTGTGTTTGAAAAAGATTGATGATGCTGGATTAATCGGTAAAATTTATTATTGACATTATTTGGAGAATTATTATGAAAAACCTTTTGTAAATACTTGTAAATAAGTGTGCTGTAATTATCTATTTATTTTGTATTGAGTTTGAAAGTATAAAGAAGCTTTTTTAATCCAATTGACTTTGAGGTCGTCAATCGGGCTTCCTACTTTATTTCAAAAAACATGGCGGACATAAAGCAAAAACATCGCTACTGGATATAAAGTCATCCTATTCGGCAAAAGAAGGAATTCAAACTGCCGACGAATTCGAAATAGCTATGTTCCACTGTACAAAAATAAATGAAGTATCATTCTGTATTTGAGCAGGACCATAATTTTGATAATGATCATGAAAATATTGAATCCACACCTCATTATTTGCCCTTTTTTATTTTCACAGCATGATAAATGTTACGATGTAGGTTAAATTTTATATTGTTTCATCTCCATTCAATTATCTTCAGGAAACAAAACCCTGAGAAAAGCAAATTTAAATAAACTGAAATATTTGAGGTTGAAACGAACAAATAATTTATCGGAAATACATTAATTCCAAATTCAATCATTTACATAAAACGACTCACATTCCTTTTGAAGAATGAAGTATTCTTCTCAAAAAACCCGATTCAAAAGGGTTGGAATGACGCAAAACAAAAATGTCTCGTTCAAATCAATTTTTAATTTCATGGGTAAGTAATCCTTTAAAAAATGGAGTTGCTTCACACAATCGAAGTTTTCCAAGTGTGAATAAAAATACTTTCCGCGTATAGTAAGTTAATTTAAAATCGATATCTAGTTCCGACAACGGGGCGAAGTGCAATTTCTCTGACGCGATATCGTATCAAACTGTTTTTGAACGGCGTGTGACTTTTTAGAAATGGAGCTGTTCAAATGAACTCATTTGTCTACAACGAACTATTTGTCCCATTCCACGAAAGAAGTTTCTGTAAATGAGATTCATGCTCTGTTGATATAATTGAAATGCTTTCTCCTATATTTCCTTTTAAGCCCTTTTGACCTATTTTAGAACAAAAGCCAGGAACCTTTCATTTGAAACTGATATGGATTCGCTAATTTATATCCAACTGTTTCATCTTTGGTAAAAGACAAATGGAATAACTTAATTAATTCCATAAGCAGACAAATGTATTCTCCACAAAGTTGATTAGATTGATTTAAATTTTCTATTCTAAAAATTCTTTCGCCTATTTTTTAAGACTTTTCAGAATAAAAATCAAGAACCTTCCGTTTCAAAATGATATCCATTCACAAATTTGTATCCAATAGTTTAATCTTTAGTGAAAGAAGAGTGGAATAACGTAACGTAATTCCAAAAGCAAACAAACATATTCTTTACAATGATCATTAGACTGATGAATATTTTCTATTCTTAGCATTTTTTTCGCGATTCTTTATTTTTTTTTAGTAATTTGACCGATTTTCAAAGGTCAGAAATCTTTCATTTGAAAATGATATGCATTCACAAATTTATATCCAATAGTGTTTTGTTAGGTAAAAGACGAATAGAATAACATAGTGCAATTTCAAAAGCAGTCAAACGTATTCTTCACGAAGTTGACTGGATTGACTGACATTAAACACAAAAAATTATATTTTTGCATTATGTATAATCTCTTCAAGTCCATTGGCACACGTGTTCGAGGGCCGCGGAGGCCTAGTGGTAAGACGTCAACTTCAAGACCGGAGGGTTTCAAGCTCAAAACCTGATTCCACGGAAGATCCTCTCTGTATGCGGGCCTGTTGCGCGTTAAATCATACGTAGGGGGCCAAACGGCCTCCCGCTAGAGTGGTGCGGAAGTTTGGAGAGGGGGTGCCAGCTCAGGTGTCGTTCTGGTCATCTGACAGCGGTTCAAAATTACGAGGACCATCCCAAAACAGCTCTCGCGTTGTTTCAAAACGGGACGTTAATATAACTAAACTAAACACACGCGTACGATTAGTTCTGTTTTTAAATCAAAATTATTCGAAACGAAATATGATTCAAATCTGCTGCATGAAAATTCATCAGAATAAGTTCAGTCTTTCCTTTTAACTACATTTAAAGACACGTTTTTTATTGTGTTTTTAAACTGGATGGATAATGTGTCTTGTCATTACTTATACATGTCTCAGTCTGACAGTTCATTTTTGTGCTACCCTTCGCATTTACAACTTCTTGTCCCTGCAGGATGGTAGATCTTTTTCTTAGAACGTAGATGTAGATGTTGAATCAGATGTAGTGGGATGTATAGCTTACGACCACATCTAAGAATCATCACTCTTTTTTGAAGACATTTCTGCTCGATTTATCACAATATGCTCCGCATATTTTATAATTTATCGTTTCACTACAGACCTACATTGGGTAGGCCGTTATTACTACTTTTATGCGTTCAGATCAGACTGTCAGTTTATAAAACTTTGGATCGGAATCTTACTACTAAGTATTGACATTGAATATTTTGATTTAGAGTTTATTTAGTCAGACTCATGTCGTCCCACTCACCAAAAGGTTTTAAAATAGTTAAAGGTCGACGATAAAAAGTTTATTTAGCAAAATTATCTTAGATTATTAACTATCGAGATAGTTTTCCCCTCTACTTTGTCATACACTTAAACAACATGACGCTTTTTGTGTTCAGTTTCAAAGCATCTCATGCACATGATGAAAAAAATCGACTACCTATTCCCTCTGACCAATTGCGTCTAAAATTTGATGCAGATCCACAATTTTAGTTCCAAGGCCACTTACCGAATTTTATTTATCTAACTTGTTGCGTTTTTGAGTTATCGCTTTCACACACACACAAATAAACAGACCGACAGACAATCAACCGTTTGGTGGATTTGGTAGCAAATTCAACACAGATCTGTAAATCTAGTGATAAAAACCATATGACAAATTTGATCCATCTAGCTCTTTGAGACTTTGAGTTATCGTGTTCACATATACACGGAAAGGCAGGTAGACAGACCCGTAGATGGACTTCGTCCAACATTTGATAGAATGCTAAAATTTTGGTGTAAAAATCAAATACCAAATTTCATTCATCGAGTTTGTTTAATTTTAGAGTTATCGTGTTCACAGACCGACAGTCAGACAGACACAATTCCAACTAGCGGGAGTGGTCTACCCGAAATTTTCTCGCATACGCCCTAACGCGGGTGGGGGAAAATGCGCCAAGCGGTAGTAACAGACACCATTCCCTAACACAGGTGGGGAAAACGCACCAGCGGTCCCGCCTTTTTCTGCGTCGTAAAATGATGAAGAAACCGAATATGCAATTTGAACGCCTTTTTTTTCAACCGATTGAAACCAAAATTGGACACAAATCTATAATTAAGATAAAAAAGACCACATATCGAATTTCGTTTATATAAGTCGTTGTATTTAGGAGTTATTGTGTTCACAAGCAAGCGAATATACAGACAGTCAACCCTTCGACGGATTTCGTCCAAACTTTGATACGGATCTACATTCCTGATGATAAAACTGTGTACCAAATTTTATCCATCTAGCTATTTAAGTTTTTGAGTTATCGTGTTCACATGAACTCGGTCAGACAGACAGACTTCCATGGACGAATTTTGCTCAAAATTTCATAGAAATCTACTAATTTTGAGTAAAGCCCATACACCAAATTTCGTCCCTCTAAGATGTAACCGTTTTTGAGTTATCGTGTTCACAGACACACAGACAGTCAGACATAATTCCAAAATTGTGTTGTTCGGACTCAGGGAGGTATAAAACGTGAAGATTCATCAAAATGTCAAGTTCGAATTTTTTGATGATAACAATACTTTCTCTTTGTATTCTTCGTATACGAGAAAGTGAAAATGTTTTTTTCCGTCTCAAAACGAGGAGCTTCGTCCAAATCTCGAGATCGAATATTTTGGCGGTTACAATACTTTCTCAACGTAATCGGATAATAAAAAGCAATAACTGAAATAAATCGGATAATAAATAAAGGTTTATGGTACTAAATTAGGCATTAATGTTAATTTCTTAAGCAAATTGAAATTAAACAATTTAAATATCTGCGTAAATAAATAACTAGTGAAATATCTTCCGACATTATCACAAAATGTTCTATTCAATATAGCGCGTTAAAACAAAAGCATGATGAAACAAACTACTAAATGAATTTGAAACCTCCGATTGATATATGATTGGCGGCGACCTTGAACCAAAGTGAACAACGCAATCGCTGAATAATTTAAGTTCGCGTGATTATTGTGTCAGTAGCGTAGTTTCAATACGTTTTATTTCAGAGGTCATTTTCGCCGCAAAGAACTCCCACCTGTGTAAGGAATTAAACTTAATCCTCTTCGGGTACAAAACGTGAAGGTCAAGACATCGTATTTCCAGTCACTTATCAAGAGACAAAAGAAGATGGAAAAGTCATTATTAATACTAGATGTACAGAAATGACAATGCAAAGAATCAACGAAGGAAGAGCTTCTTCTCTATTTTCAAAACAATTTTTCTTATTACATATTAGGGATCTAGTTATCAATTAAAAACTATAAAATATTACAGATATCAAAACAGTTTCAACATTCACATTCACCGAATTAAAATTCAGCCCGCATATACCGGGGGTAAGAATTAAACTAATATCCCTATTCAGTGCACAATACAAATAAAACGAGCTGGAGTGTTCTCCCCTCGACTTTCTCGCATACTTAAGCAATAGGAGGCGTTTTGTGCTAAGTTTCGTAGCATCATAAAGAAAACCAAGTGTGCGTTTACGCGTTTTCCCTGTGAGCGATTACGTCCAAAATTTGACATTGTCTGCAATTTTGATGTCAAGACTACATATCCCAATTTCTTTATGTAGTTTCTTGCGTTTCTGAATCATCGCTTTCGCACATACACAAATACACAAACCGATAGACAGTCAACCCTTTGGCGGATTGGGTCCAAAATTTGACCTAGTCTACAATTTTGGTGTCAAGAGTACATATCCAAATAACTTTACGTAGGTTGTTGCGTTCGCATATACACAGATAGACAAACTGATACACAGTCAACCTTTCGGCGGATTGGGTCCAAAATTTGACACACATCTACAAATCTGGTAATAAAACCATACGCCAAATTTCATAAAATTACCTTTTAGCGTTTTGATTTACAGTGTTTATATGCACTCGGATGCAGAGAGATAAGCATCCCACTGACAGATTTCATCGGAAATTTGACAGAAATCTATAATTTTGGTGTAAAGACTGCATACCAAATTTTATACATCTAACTGGTTGCGTTTTTTAATTTTCATGTTCACAGACAGACCGAAGACAAAATTCAAGAATTTTGTTTTTTCGAACTCAGTGAGATCTATAACGTGGAGATTCTTTAAAATCTCGAGGTCGAATTCCTGTACGATTACACTACTTTCTCTTCGCATATAAGCATTTGTTGCCTATGAGATACGTGATATCTTTGAAATTGTACACCAATTACAGAATAACCTCGATTATCCGAGCTGATTGGGACCGTAATCCCCTCGGATAATCAAAAACTCGTTCAATAGAGACTAAATTCTAAATCTTGACTTTTTTTTTCTCTTCACAAGGTTTCCCAAAATTGTTTATTTGAAATTAGTATAAAAAGAAGTCCGCAGGTAACTAACATGTCAGTTTTATCGTCAGGAATGTAGATCCGTATAAAATTTTTTGGGCCAAATTCGTCAAAAGGTTGACTGTCTGTCGGTCTGTATAATCGCAAACTTGTGAACACAATAACTCTTTAAGATAATGATTTAGATATATGAAATTTGGTATGTGGCCTTCTAACCTTAATTGTAGATTTGTGTCCAATTTTCGTTTCAATTCGTTGAAAAAAAGTTGTTCAAATTGCATATTTGGTTTAAATTACACATTGTGATTTGGGGTGTGCGAGCGCTTCGCTTATTTTACTCAAGTTAGAATTGTTGACTTTTGACCTTGGCGGTTTATGAAGGAAATTGTAGCAAGCGGCAAATGCGTGCTTCGGAAATTATGGCAACCCCCTAAAATGAAACTTCGTATTGACATTCTCCACATGGACGTCTGTGATTAACCAGAG
The DNA here is from genome assembly GCA_013235015.1 of Araneus ventricosus. Lineage (NCBI taxonomy): Eukaryota > Metazoa > Arthropoda > Arachnida > Araneae > Araneidae > Araneus > Araneus ventricosus. The sequence continues at coordinate 5,179 of BGPR01022947.1, read as the reverse complement.
GTGTAGTGAAATCTTGTGTGATATCTATAATAAAATTTCGTTCTCAAAAACGTTAAATAAAATCTTAGTAGTTGTGGTACCCTCAGCGCGCTTAAAAAATTGCGAACATACGCAATTTTTTATGTGCGCGGAATACGGGCCAATGACACTTTTTTTTTTTTTTTGCAAAATATATTTTGGGGAATTCATATATTTGATATGTTTCATTGTAAATCACCATTTATAATTTCCTTCTCAAAATACCCAGCCCTTGAGTAAATACCCGGGTATATACCTCAAAAATATTTACCTACCCACTGAGTGTTTACCCACCCCACATTACTGATCGTATGCGAGAAAGTTTCGGGGAGGCCACTCCCGCTGGTTTCCCTCAAAATGGGACATCTTTTAATTTTTAGGTAATATTATGTAAATTTAAGAAAACACATATTTCTTCAGTTTTTATTTATTAATGAAAACCCAGCTAAAAAAAATCTGCAGAAAATCTGCAGAAAATTTCTTTTTTTGAAGATTTCTTAAAGATTTCTGCAGATTTTTTGAAGACAGAAAAAATCTGCATTTTTTCTTCAAATTAATCTGCAGAAAATCTGCAGAAAATTTTTTTCTTATATTTTTCTCTAAATATTCTGCAGATTTTTTGAAGACAAAAAAAATCTTCATTTTTTCTTCAAATTAATCTGCAAAAAAAATCCTATTATATTTTTCTCTAAATATTCTGCAGATTTTGTAAGACAACAAAAAATCTGCATTTTTTCTTCAATTTAATCTGCATAAAATCTGCTAAAAAATTATTTTTATTTTTTCTTTAAATATCCTGTAGATTTTGTAAGACTTTGCATTTTGTCTTTAATTCAATTTGCAGTTATTTAGCATATTTTCACAAAATCATTAAACTCGACCAATATCTGTTGATTTTTTGAAGATTTAACTGCAATTTCATAATATCTGAATTTCTCTAAATACGTATTTTGCACCATATTCTCTAATATTGCAGCTCTATTTTCCAATGGATATAAAACAAAATTAGAATGTAATTATCATTATTGTTTAATTCTACAGCAGACAGGAGTTTCAAAAAATTTCCCAATGGAAAAATGTCTTAGGGCTAAATTTTTTAAATATGCCTCTGAAACAATGAATTCTAAATTAATCTTTAAAATAAATATTTGAGGTTTTACCATTTTAAACTTTTACCCCATAATTTAATTTCCAATTAGTTTTCCAACTGTCTTTCTGACTAGCTATTTTCCTAGAAAAAGAAAGGAAAAGTGGAGCTTTCGCCCTTTGGATGGAGAGAAGGCTTAGCAGAAAGATAGAAGGTGAAAACGAATTTATTGAAACTGAGAATCTAAATTATTGAACAAAAATATTACTAATCTCATCTGTTACACATCTCTAGGACTTTTGAAAAAGTATTCTGACCTTGGTTGATTTTTACACCACTAGATGGCGCCACGATAGCCATGGTGACGCTATAACTTAAGTAGATTAATTTATCCCACCTCGCGTCTGCCGACGTGGCCTTGTGGTTAGGACGCCTGCCTATAGCGCGCCTGCTTGTAGGATCGCGGGTTCGAATCCCAGACAGGATGAGCTTGAAGCTTCGTCACATTCTACATCGTATAAGTAAGTTGATTCATAACTGAAATTAATAATTAAACCCTGTCTGTAGAAAAATCTGCAGGTATTTGGAACATATTTTTTTTCTGAAGAAAACATGTTCCAAATACCTTCAGATATTCTGCAGATTTTTTCTGCAGATTTTTTGCAGATTTTTTTTAGCTGGGAAGAACCGGAATAAACACGTGAAAATAAATAATTCATATGATCTTGCATTTTTTTGAAGAACACATTTTTACTTCAGTATATTTTGGTGTTGATTTTTTAAAAAAATGTAATTCTTGTCAGTATTTCTAAAAATTTACTTTGGTAATTCACGTTGCTTCATAAACTGCGACTGGCAACTTTTTTTCTATCTCGTCCACAACTTATTGATTAGAAAAAAGACCCTTTCTACAGGTGCATTAGTGCCGGGCAGACATAGAATGTATTCAATAATTATACGAAAGTTCGTATGATTTAAATTATTGGCGTGAAACTGTTTGAACGGTTCCACCCAACGACTCTCGGTTTAAATATTCCGTCTTTAATTCTGTCACTTCATGCCGTGTAATGAAGTTAGAACTAAGTGCGAGACAGGAGGCTTCTGACCAACTTACATATGTATGACGCGTATAGCGCATGTTCCGGCATCTTCAGGCTACTAGACATTACTGTCGGGGTTTTTTTTTTTTTTTTTTCTTCGCCTTTCTTGTTCGAAATTGTTATCGTGGGTTGCTCTCTTTCTGAAAACGGAACGTTTGGGTGTCCCGAAGCTGTGCTTGGGGACAACGGAACAGGCTACCAAAAACAGGACTGTCCCATTCAAAACGGGACGTATGGTCGCATTAGTCATGCCTTGCCTTAGCCCACAATGCCACTATAGGCTGCATGTAAAGAAGTAATTCAAATTCATGCTGATAAAGTTAAATTATGCAGATTTACGAGGGTTAGAAATTTAATAGTGGTAACCATGTGATTACAGACGAGACAACATAGGCATTAGCTTGAAATGTTTATTGTACATTGATGTAGTCACCAGCGTTGTGTACAACTTGTTTCCAGCAATGTGGAAGTCGTAAAACGCCTGAAGTAGTACCAGATCTGTTGATGGTTCGGATGTAGTGGTTAATTGATATAAGAATATCTGGAACAGTTCGATAGCATAATATGGTTCCTTCGAAGGTCATTTGAAAATCATCATTGGAATCAAATCATATAATCACAGGGCTTAAATCCGGACAGTATCAAGGATGATGAATAGGGTGGAGTGAAAAAATTCAAACTTATATTTCAGTTTAGTTATACTAACGTCCCGTTTTGAAGTAACACCTGGGCTATTTTGGGACGGATCTCGTAATTTTGAACCACGGCCAGATGACGAGGACGACACATCTCCAAACTTCCTCACCACCCCAACGGAGGGATGCTTGGCCCCTACGTATGAGTTAACATGCAACAGGCCCAACACGGGACGGATCTTCGGTGGAATCGGGTTTCGAAACTTTAACCCTACGGCCGCACGGCCGAGACCTTACCACTAGGCCACCGCGGCCTTAATTTATATTTCAAAGCTTCTATAGCACTGAAAATTTGCAATTGGTACATGCTTAAACAACAAAAAAAAGGAATTATTCAAATCTGATATTTTCCGATCACGCAAAACGTCTAAATATTTGAAAAAATGGAGAATTTCACTGTTATTTCGCAATTTTTTAAAATTTTTACTTACGTATTTTTTTAATGCTATAGTGCAAAAAGGTTTTAACGGGTACTGCTGCATAAGAAAAAAATATTTCTCTAATTGCAGAATATCTTAAATCCCTTCAAATTTACCAAAAAATTCAATATTTTGAAAATTTTCGAGAATTTTTTAAACAAATTTCTATCAGTTTTTAAGGATCCACATTGAGACCACGGAGTTAATCAAAAAACTCCAAAGTGCCTTTTAAAAGAAATAGCGTCGATGGTTTAGTATTAACCTGCATATTTGATTTGAATTCACTGCCCATTACTCCAAATGGCAACACCGTGCGAAACTACGGTTCGTTCATGTCGCTTACTCTAGTGTCGGTTTCTCTCACGCCCCACTTGCGCCTCCATCTTGTATTAGTTGTCTATTACGCCTATATCTAGGTGACAGTCGTCGTTATTGAATGAGTAGCATTCTGGGCATTCTGCGTTGTGTATCGTGCTTGGTATTAGTCTTTCTCAATAGTGTTTGGTATTGATCTGTTCTATTTAGTTTGCTTTGAGGAAGAAATGATAATACCTTAGTTGTAGAAAGGATTGAATCAAAACATTTAAGTCGAAAAATGAAGGAGGAGCATTATTCTTTCATCAAAGAACCTGGGTTCGGTTTAATTTGCCCATGCGTTTTCAACTCCGGATCTAACAAGGACTTTGTATCTAGTATTGTATGGAGCCTAAATGAATTCGGAATTTCACTAAAAGACTTGGAGGTCATTGGCTGTGATTGCACTAAAATTAATACTGGGTGGAAAAGTTGGTGGTGCTATTCGTCAACTAGAAACCTATGTTGGACGACACACTGCGATGGGCTGTCTGTTTGTTGCATTTCATTGAGCTACTTTTCAACGGGTAACAGTACCCGTTGAAACTTTTTTGCACTATAGCATTAAAAAAATATAGAAGCAAAAATTTTAAAAAAAAATTCTAAAAAACAGTGAAATTCTCGATTTTTTCAAATATTTAAACGCTTTGCGCGATCGGAAGATATTATCAGATTTGAATAATTCTTTTTTTTGTTGTTGTTGTTTAAGTATGCACCAATCGCAACATTTCCGTGCTATAGCGATACTGAAATATAAATTTGAGTTTTCTCACTCCAACCTAATGTTGAAACAACTCTCAGCTCCAGCGAGCAAAAAACATCAGCCATGGGTGTCTACCAAAATGTTTCAGAGATTCTTAAAGCGATAGACCGCTCCATCCGAACCATCAAAAGAACTAATATTGCTTCAGGTATTTTAAAACTTCCACATCGCTGGAAACAAGTTTTACACAATGCTGGTGACTGCATCGAAAGACTATAAACGTTTCAAGCTAGTATCTACGTTGTATCGGTTGTAAATATATGGTTACCTCTATTAAATTTCTAACCCTTGTACACCAACAAACGGCTTCATTTTTTACGATATAAACCTGTATAAAAGTTTACAAGGTTTCATATCATTTGTTCGCCTTCCATTACCTGTGTTCCCCGTAGCGACCAAAGACTTGATACCCAAAATAAGCCGAGCATTCGAAAACCACATTTTGTACATTAGCATAAATATTTATGCAAATAACAAGAAAATAGAGATATTCTTTTGTGCCATAATTGATTCTAAAAAACATGTAATAAAATCATTTTAACTTACTATGATCATGAGCAAAAACAAAGAACCCTTTTATAACCATTTCTTGGGCAAAGCTGTCGTACAACATGCTGTGTTCCGTCATTCCATGGCTTAGTAATAAGAGTGCTCTGAAAAAAAAAGTTTTCAATGAAAAACTATGAAAATCGTGAAAAGTAAGAATACATATCTAAAAGGTAATTTAATTTTTAAGATGAGAC
>BGPR01022945.1:0-24783 GCA_013235015.1 Araneus ventricosus | reverse complement strand
ATGATTCCAAAGTGCTTGCAGAAATTATATTTACTTATAGCTAAACATTTAACCGTAGAATAAGCAAATTATGTTCCAACAATGTAGATGGAGTGCATGATATCATTTTAAAGAGTAAGCGCTACGTAGTCACAGTTACAGAACAAGTGTTTAGATTTGAGTCTTACCCAATAATTATTTTTAAAAAAGACAAAACACCCTTGCGCTCTTTTAAAGAAAGTAGGTAAATATGATGCTAGTTTAGTTTAGTTATATTAACGTCCCGTTTTGAAGCAACACGAGGGCTATTTTGGGACGGACCTCGTAATTTTGAACCTCGGTCAGATGACGAGGACGACACCTGAGCTGGCACCCCCCTCTCCAAACTTCCACGCCACACCAACGGGAGGACGTTTGGCCACTACGTATGATTTAACGTGCAACAGGCCTCATACACGGCGGATCTTCAGTGAAATCGGGTCTCGAACATGGAACCCTCCGGCCCCAAAGCCGAGACCTTACCACTAGGCCACCGCGGCCCAATATGATGCTATATCTTCAGATATGAATATTCTTTGGCTACAATTCACTGTAATCATTTTATTAAAATAATTTGAAAATAAGGTCAGGGACTTTTTTGTTGTAGTTCAAATGTTTCCTAAATTGGATCATTTAAATCAATGAGATTATTATCTAAACTACAGGAGTAGATCAGAAAGCAATTTATCATCACTAACAGTCCTCATAAATTGAATCTCAAACAAGTCAAAGCAAAACAAGATAAAATGACACCAAACCATCAAATGTTGGATTACAAAGAATAAAAAATTCTGTGAATATTTTAATAATGTCGCTATTTTAATGTGAATCAATGTAAAAGTTTTAACAGATCTCGTGCGACTAAGGAAAAATAAATAATAAACATTTCATCTTATTTCTAGCTTATTCTTTAAAATATTTCAAAACATTAGATGTTTTTATTTTATGATAATTTTTTAGACTTATATTCTTTCTGTAATTTTTGTATTCTGAAAACGTTACGCATTGAATGCAGTGGCTGATGCAATCAAGCCAACAAATACAAGACAGACGAATCATACTTAAAACATTATCATGCTACAATGTTTCGGACAAAGCATTTGAATCCCCTTTAATTTTTGACTTGTTTACGTATTGAATCTCACAGGTTTAATGGTTCTCCCATTGATTTTCTTTGTTGGTATTATTGTTGAGTGATCACGAATCTCTTATAACAGTGTTATATCTAATTTCCTCACCTTCCTGTACTTGAAAGTGTGACAGCTTGTGACATAAATAACCATCTGTTACATGATTTCCAAGGTATGCAGCACACGACAAATCTCAGAATATCAACTGCATTCATCTCAGCATTTCTACTGAAACATAGTAACAAGCAACATTTATTAATCGACATACCATCCCCACCTGAGGAAGCACTCACCTATTAAGTCGAAATCAAGTATTTCTTTCTCTCGAATAACAAGGAAATCGATATGCAATGCCTGCGTCGCCCCAAAAAGGAATTCGAGGAAAATTTTCTATCAAGTAACTATCCACTCACTTGTGAATGGTTCAGGGTATCTACTAATATGGATGCGAGATCATATGCATGCATACCCAATTCATGAATTCTCTTCCTCTGTATAACATCAGAGGTATGCGGGTTCTCTTTAAAGAGCACATTAATTCTAGCTGAAGTGCTCTTTATTTTGTCGCACATTTTATTAATAAGCAGGCTTTTTAGTTATTGTGATGCGTTCCAAAATGAATATCAGTCAGTCTACCGTTGGACATCGAGCGTTTGATGTCGGATTTTCATATGAATTATCAGCATGTGGCGACAGGGTTCTCTGTTGGAGAGATAGTTGATATTGTCTGTAAAAGAGCGCGGTTTAAGGTGAAGATGTTTTAAGTTCTTTATACTAACGATGCATCTAAATCCTTATCAGGCAGTCACTTGGAAGAAAATTGGAGACCCTATCTTATTTAAAATCTGTTAAATGTACACTGTATTTTCAGGAAGAAAATTAGTTTTTTGAAACAACTGCCTGATATACCCGGCGTTGCTCGGTATAAAAAATATAATTTATAATTCTCCAAACTTAATCAAACAGTTTTTCGCAGCAGCATCTTTCGTTGATTTTCATTCGTCATCTCTCCTTCGTCTGGCCCCTCGGCCAGCAGTTAAATCACTCTCTTCCTTTTGTTTCTATTCTTTGAACCATTGGCCCGAATCTAGCAATCCTTGGTACTCCATTTTTTCCTCCACACGATTGCCACAGGGACAACAGAAGTTACTTTATACCGTGGATTTTATTCCTATAAATCCTAAGTAACATTCTCTTCTTTTTAATGCTTGTGTTGCTCATCGAAAAAGCACCGCATACTTTCCCTTTTTTTCCTCTCTAGCTCTTCTCCCTTCGATAGACACCGGACTAAATAACCTTGAATGAGTTTACACATTCATTAGAATCAATTAAAAATCTGTGAAAATTAAACAAAACATTTGATAGAGAGAGAAATTAATTCACGTCATTGGATTACTGTGCATCCCTATTAATAGGTGTGCATGCCACAAAATAAAAGCAGAAGCCTAAAATTCATCAGTAAGGATTTATTTCCAGGCTGTACAACAAAGATAATTAAGAAAACAGTTAAGACAGTTATTAATGAAATCCCTTAATTAAATTACTATATATTTTTTAATATTATTACTACAATATTTTTATTATACGAAAAGGGAAACACATGGTGTCAAAGCATTTTTTGCCCGCAAAATGGCACTACATGCTGCCTACCTGAAGGTAATCCCGGGAGATAAACCCGTCCTGATTAACTAGAACTAATTCAGAGTGCTTCTGCGAAAACAGAAAAACTTGAAATTGCAGTAAAGCAATAAACGAATCATCAGGAACGAAGTTAATTAAATTGCATTTATAGTCTTGTCACTAATATTTGATATAAAATAATTTATTTAAATGCTGCCTTTTATAAAATTCTTCTAATCTAATTAGAAGTAGATTAGCTATAAGTTTCAGCGTGTCTTGATATTACTTTAATTAGAGAATATGGAAAGAGGATGTTTCTGGAGACTAGGTATGGTATAAATAATCTTGTTTACGACATCGCATAGTTGAATCAATTACATGTAGTGAATACCTTAATTGTTTAGACGGTCCATTCATCATAATCAATTCATTCATTAGTATTTAATATTTTTTAATAATTCATTTTAGTGGAAACTCCCTGTGGCTTATTATGTGAGTGAAACTTCTGAAATTTAGTTTTCTTTCCTTAATTTAAATATTTAATTAGTGAATGAAATTTAATTAATTTCAGAAGTCCTTTGACAAGGTTGGTATGTTTGCTTCAGAAAATATTAAATTTTCAATAATTTGCTAAGCTTTTCATTAATTTTAAAATATGTTTTATTTTTTCAGAAAATTCTTTTCTTCTAATATCTTAAAGAGATAAATGTAATTAATTAGTAATTAAGTAGTAAATCCAATTACGGTTTTCGATGTATATGGTTTAAACATTATTGATTTTCTTCCCTTTTAACATGGTATATTTTCATTAAAATCTTGTAGCCTTCATTTCTTGGTTTTGTTTCTTTTAAGTATGTTTTGCTTTCAATGCTTTTCAAATAATGTTTGTTCATACGTAATGTCTTTCAACATATTGTTGCGAACCTTCATCTGACATCTTCTCCTTTTATGAACTACCCTCGGACTGACACAGACTTCATCTTGGATACGGATGCTAGTAATAAAAGAATGGGAGCCCTGCCTTCCCAGAAAATAGGAAATGAAGAGCGTGTTATAGCTTGCTTTAGCAAGAGATTGGGTAATCCAGAAATAAATTATTGTGCACACGTAAAGAACTACTAGCCATTGTAAAATCTATAGAGCATTTCATGGATTCTTCTCCGAACTGATCATTCTTCCTTGAGATGGCTTTTGAATTTTAAGGAACCTGAAGGCCAGAAAGCTCCCTTGATCCAAAGACTTCAAGAGTAAGATTTCGAAATCCAAACTCTGTAAATGTATCTTTCTAACCATAGTACTAATATGCCTGGGAATCAATATTACAGATTCGCAACAACATCCTTCAGTCTAGAAATTTAATCCATCATTTACTAAACTTTAAGACTTTTACGTCTCGTGTCTTTGTCGTTTCGATGCAAAATTTTAAAAATAATATTTTAATATTGATTGCTTTCATTGTAATAGAAATATTTAGAGTTAAATTGAATATTTTTATGATTATTTCACATTAAATAATCTGTTATATTCCTTTCTACCTCGTCGTTGTACATTGAGGCATATCTAGCACTTCCATTGTTCAACCAAAAATACCCATCATTTTTCAAGACAGCAAAAGATAAAAAAAAATCTGGGCTTAGGTCCAAAATTATTAACATATTTATTACTGAATTTATGGCGAATTACAAAGTACCTCAAAGCATCGTGTCAACTTTTCATTGCTTTTCCAAATCATGTGCATATCCTTCACTTTATATTTTTGGAAACAATGCAATCATTAAACATACAAAAGCTTAAAATTAATCTCGTTTTATTAGTTACATGTGAAAGAATTAGTTGCTTGGAATTCAAGTGCATGATATTTTTCACGAAGTTAATTTCCTGATTTGTAATGCAACATAAAAAAATAAAACTTCAAAATTTAAATACACAAATTACAAAAGTAAGATTTATAAGATCAAAAACTGCGAGTTTCTACACATGAATCTGTTGACAGAAAATTTTTATTTTGAATTTTACATATGCTACATTTCTAGATAATGAAATTTTTCAAATATAAAGATATAAGCCTTCATATAAGAAGACATTCCTTAAGAATAAATTTTTATTTTACTGGAAAAAATTTAACGATCTTTATACTTATTTGGTGTCTTTAGTACCATTTCAAAGTTAACTTATCTATTTCTACAAATATATCAGAGATTTCTATTCAATTTTAAAACAAATCCTACACATCGGCATATTTTCGCATATTTCTGAGTGTTACTATATTTTATATTCAATAAAATAAAATTACTTTATTGTTACTATTTCAGGGGCAAGTAATAAGGCTTTATTCACCTAAACAAACTACAATAAAAAGCTAAACATTCTCTCAAACAGTTTGAATTGAAGCACCTTCCATCGAATTCATAACTATATTTTATGATCGATCATTAAATTTCGATACCATTTTCCCTAGAGACTCATCGATATACATCGAAACGAGATCATTCCAATGCATGGAACAACACTGCACAAAACATGGTTTCAATTTCATACGGAACATTACTTCTAAATTATCCTCCAAACAACACGAAACGAGTAACGGTAATTGATGTTGTCTGTGACGGGTGTGGCGATTGCTGATGCGAATACTGGCTCCGATGACAATAAACCATTACAAAAGGCGGTCATTTATCAAGCGACCAGAACCAAGACAAAATTACTTAATTATCCAACCAAGTCACGATACAAAATGTGAAATGTGTGCTTGCACTCCACTGCATTAGTTTTCTTTTCTCCGTTGAGATTATAAGATACAGATAAGGAATTTTCTTTTCTTGATACTGTTATCAGTGGAAATTTTTCTTTGGCTTCTTTTCAAGGTTTAAAAAACACGTGGCTTAAAAAACACTTTTTATTTGTGAAACAATTTTAATGTTTTTAATTAGGATTAGACGTTTTAATCCTAAAATGCTCTTTTTTTTTCAAATTTTTTTCTTCAATTGAGTAAGAGACTATTGAATTTTAGAGATGTAGCAATTTTTTTTGAACTTAACTTTTATTTGAATTAAAGTTCTTAAAAATTGTACACGGTTCAATTAAAAGTCCTTATAGCCTTCAATGGCAGCGCCCTTTCCGCAGGAGTTCTAACCAGTCAACGAAATGGAGGTAACTCAACCAACACAATTAATATACTCAATAATATGTCGAGAAACGAGACCTCGCTTACTTATCCGGCGGCTTCTCGTCCACGTACTCGTGATGAGCCCCCCGCCGTACTCGGATAATGTGAATGTTGATGCTAATTTTTTTTCCACTAGCAATGGCATTTTGGATGGCAGAAAGCAGAGACTTCACGAAAGGACAATTGAAAAAGCATATAGTACAACTTTTAAGAATATTATTAAAATATGCTTATACTAGTTGATTTCGCGCAGTCCATCTGCGTTCAGTTACATAGAATACCATGATTTTTCTATCGCTTCTAAAGCCAAACTGGCGATTCAGCACCCCAAGAAAATTCGCCAAGACAAAAAAGGCGCCAAGTGGTCTGCGTATAACAAAAAAGTAGCCAAAGTACAATGTTCACACTTGCTCTCTCTTGCTTGCCTAAGCCCATCTGATTCATTTCTAACTGCTCTCTTTCGAATAATTTCATCGAAAATTTCATTATATTCTAAGAAATATTGTAAGTTCTTCATCTTAAACTTTTATTTTCGAGAAGAAGTTATTTTACACCTGAACGAATATGGTAACAGGGTAGGACTATGAAGTTTAAGCCTAACATGGCTACCAGTATGATTTTGTAAATAAACCGATCGCTGCCATCGGCAAAAGACAAACTAACCTTTTTTCTTTCACACTTAACTTATCGTTTTATATATATATATAGATTATTATATCATTCTTTATTAATAATATTAAGGACTTGAACAAAATATCATGCTCTCAAAAATTTTCAATCCTGATAGGATGTCACACAACTCCTTTTGAGTTTGATCCCCAAAGTTTAAGAGAACTGATTTAAGAAATCTACTTGCATTTCAAACTTTTTCTGTAATAAACTAATAAAAATAGGAAATTCAATAAAGCAACTGATTAAGCATTAAAATGATAGCTAATTAAAGTGAACTTTTACTCTAGTCAACAGTCTTTGACATAAAACTGATTTAATTAAATGTTTACTCTTAACAAATTTTTCTAATCTTATTAGAGGGAGATTAACTATAGCTGAGTGCTTCTGCTTGCTTTGATTTTATTCTAATTAGAAAACATGGGATATGGATCTTTCTAGTGGATGGATATGACATACATAATATTGTTAACGATACCGTATAGTTTATTCAATTTCACGCAATTAAAACCTGAATTATATAAACCGTTCGTTCATCAAATTTAATTCATTCCTTTTATAGACTACTTTGAGATTTTTCAAGTTGGCGCAAACTACTTGTAAAATATTTTTAGAACTAAATATAATTAATTTAATTTTCTTTCATTAATTTATTTCTTTTTTAAACCAGTAACTGAAATTTAATTAATTTCGTCAAGCAATTTAAACGATCTCTGATGTTTTCTCTTGGAGACTCAGAATTTTAAGTAATTTGATGAAGTAATGAAACTGAACCATTTGTCAATCACGAACTTTACCTTTTTGTACATGATAATTTCGTATTTAATATTTATATAATCAGTCGAACAGTGAAATTACAGGTAAAGTTTGTAGGTTGTCTATCGTATTATTTTTCCTGCAAACTTGCGTTTCATCGTCATTCATTGATTTTATTCAATCTTTAAATATATTTCGTTCGCTAAGTAAATGATTTTAAATCAATTTATCATGGTGTCAGAAAGAATAAGTTACAAATTAAAAATTAAACCAATAATCATTAATGATATAATTGGTTTAAAACTAGTGATTATATTCTCTTACGATATAATATACTTCATTCATAAGTATGTGACAGTCATTTCCCAAATTCATTCATTTTGCGAGTAGGCTTGAAATATTACAATTCCCTTTATATTACAATAATTTATTCTCGGAGCAAATAGCTTTCATCCAATTTATCACGCTGCTCGATTTAATCAATTAGGAATTGGCACATCGAAACCATTATCATTCTCGCTGCTTTTGGTATAAAAGTTATTGATTCTTGCTTCGTCTTTATCATGTGATATGATACAATTATTCTAAAATATTTGACAATTTTTTCCAGAAATCGTTGATATTACAAATACTCTTGATTTGAATGTGTAATTCTCAACATATCTGGCGCATTAAAATTTATTTATTCAAATATTTTGAAAACAGAAATTTAATCAATCAATTATCAGACAGTAAAACCAAACACTGATTTTGATCTCTTTGTTCAAAAAGATATCGATAATGTTTGTGCTGATGCCAACACGAATACCGTTTCTTTGGTAATATCAAAACTGTTTTCGTTCTATTTTGTGTTACTTGCATAGCTACGTTTTCTAATGTCCAAGCCCAGTTTTATCTGATTGTCACCTTTAAGAAAGAAAATATTTTCCCTTCAATTTGGACACTGACGCTTCCCAAAATAGTTAAATGAATCTTTTTATCATCTAAATTATGACTCATTTTGCATTTGATGTGCAAAAGCATCGATAGCATGTTTTCTTAGCATTAACTCCATACTGGTTCGCCCTTACACCGCACGTGCATAAAATTATCGTAATTTTAAACTTAAAAACTAAACAATGTCATTCTGAGACGTTATAATTTGATACAAAAAATGATTTGAAATCCATAAACATTTCAACTGTCCTTTACGTGTCATCTAATTAGATAATTGAGAAAACAAACCAGTTAAGGGGTTAATACACCTACTCAAGACTAAATTGAATATTGGAATGTTATTTTAAAATTTGATGAAAAATCTGAAAAGTTATTCAACAATTCCTATTCTAAAATGTTGATGCACTCGAATGAAAATATATCCGTTATTTAAAAAATAAATAATCCAATAAAAAATATTTACTTTTACGTTTTTAAAGTTACCGCAAACGTACAAGTGTATTGTTTCCTATTCAAATAAACAAACTCTGCAAATCAAAATTCAACTAAACAGCTACCAAGAGTCACATACTCAATTGTAATAGATTAACAAAATTAATCTAAAATAAACGAACTACACAATCTGCATACAAGTAACTACAAACAACTTTCTAAACACGAGATATTTGAAAAAAAACGGAAGGCGCCAAAACACGGATCTAAGGCTCCAAACAGCATTTTTACGTAAACCATAAAACATTTCATTTTGGTACACAATACAAAATTTTTATGGCTCCAAAAAAATTTTCTATCAGATTGAAGATATTCAAATTGTTCTCAAGAAATCAAATAATACCAAAAAGTGTTCATAATAGCGATAAACATTCAATATTCTATGATGTTATGCAATGCTTCTCTTTTTAAAAAGAGTTAAATAGTAAAAAGAAGCAGATAAGTAAATGCTAACATTCCTGTAGAATGAATAGGGTAATCCTTTAGTTCCTTTCTCTTTGCAACAACCTTTTTCTTCAATATATGCGCCGTTGTTGACGTGTCAACGTGCTTTCTCCGAGTTGAAGATCTGTCCGCAAGTCTCGTGACTTCACTCGAGCACCGGTTTTCAACCCCTATGCGCCCTCAATGTAAATTCCTCCTCTATAGTATAACGCCGGTGAACCGAACTAAAGAGGAGGAAGCCGTTCCGTACAACATTTTTTTTGGTTAAGCCATGGACATCTATTACTATTTTGTACCTAGTTACAGTATGTAATTCTGTAATGTTTAGAATGCAAAGCGAATTCAAACTCTCTTTGTAGGACACACTCACGTTCTTTATTAAAGTTAACCCTCCGTTTGGTGCAATATTCGCACCGGCGAGTTCGGGCTCAATGCGTCTGACAGGCATAGGTAAACAATATCGTAATTAATGTTGTTAATACCCATTAATTTTAATTTTACCATTCTGAAATTGATCAATGAAATCCATGGGTAGGCTTAAGTGAAAAAAGTGAGGTTATAGTTGCAAAACATTTCGCCATCGCGATTGTTTCCGTGCAGTACAGTGTCTGTTTTTTGGATTTTCTATTTCAGAGGCATTCCGGACAACTCGGGTTTCGTTTAATCCGAGTTCGGTTAACTGAGGTTTTACTGTAATTATAATTTGATGAAATCTTAGATATACGTGTCTAAGTCAAGTGAAAAGTGGCTAAGTATCGCAAATCCATTTAAATCTAATGCTACAAAATTTGAACTTCAAAAATTAAGTTAAAAATTATAAAAAATAAACATTAATAAAACCTTAATACAAAACACAAAAAAGCAAATTAGAACGAAAAATACAATTAGAATGAAAGCAAAATGAAAGAAAATTGGAAAAGAACCAAAATGGCGATTCTTTCTCAGAGACCACACGCCATTGTAGCTCTAAAATCACCATTTTCGATCTTTTCCAATTTTCTTCCATTTTGCTTTCATTCTAATTGTATTTTTCGTTCTAATTTGCTTTTTTATGTTTTATATTAAGGTTTTATTGATGTTAATTTTTTATCATTTTTAACTGAATTTTTGAAGTTCTAATTTTCTTTTCGTGTATTCTATCAGAAGCAGCTGCATATGCGCCTTTCTGTATACTGCAAAAGAATTTAAATTAATTTTTAATTCAATTTCTATTAATATTTAATTTAATTTTCGTTAAATTTTATCAATTATTATTATTAAATCTAATGCTACTTAATTCATTTTCATAAGACCATTGACGATTCCTTTTAAAATAAAAAAACTTCTCTAATTGAGTCTTCTTTTCCACTGAAATAATTTTCTCCATTTATGAGTTCAATCAATACATACTTTCCCTGGATCTAAATAGTTTTTCATCGCAAAAATAGGACCTGTTTATCTTTCCAAATATACGAGAATGGTTAAACATTTTTATGCTTACACTCCCATGCGTTAAATTGATTTTCACAGCCAGAAGAACTCTGCCAAAAAACGTCAAAGAACTACCTTTAATGAGGCATTATTATTAACAAAACTATTAAAGCACTTTTATGGACCAGCAAAAAACGGTTCTCGCACTAAATAAATTCAATAAAAAACGAACTTCAGCGCGTATTTTATCTTGGGATGTTTCAAATAACAATAACAAACAACGCTTTTTTCCATTCCTCGGGCAAGAACAAAAGAACGTGGTTCAAAACAAAGAAAGGGAAAAAAATCTATATCTCCGACTCGGCTCAAGTGAAAAATAAAAACTGTCGCATAGAGACTACAAAGAAATTTCCGGATTGAATTTGTGAAAGTGAAACTAGCCAAAGGCTAAACAAAAAATATTCGGGGTGTGTCGAAGAAAAATAATATTTGTGAGTAAATTAAAATATATATACATCATTCGGAAAAATTTTGCTTCTTTAATAAGCTCCTCGCGCGGACATTGTTTTTCTACCGCTTTCGCTTTCAATTCGTTTTTCGCAGAAAAACTTTTTTGTTTCCATAGATAACTTCTTTATGAGCGAAGAGGGGTATTTTTTATGTGTATGTAAAGAAATACCAAAAATGTGACTTCTTCCTCACTTTGCAGCTTCCAGGATTTGGATTTATTTAAGAAGGTGAAAAAATTATCGCGTTGTATTGACGCTTTCCTTTTGTTTCATAATGAGAAGGTGAAACATTATGTTCACCGGCTATTATATTCTTTCACATCAGAGCCATTGACATCAATCATTCTATGAAATTCTTAGTTTAGCTTCTAATGCCTTTTTTTCTTATTCATCGTTATGAGATGCAAGGTACTTAAATGAATGATTCCAAAGTGCTTGCAGAAATTATATTTACTTATAGCTAAACATTTCACCGTAGAATAAGCAAATTATGTTCCAACATCTAATTTTCTCACCTTCCTGTACTTGAAAGTGTGACAGCTTGTGACATAAATAACCCTCTGTTAAATAATTTCCAAGGTATGCACCAAACGACAAAACTCAGGATATCAACTGCATTCATCTCAGCATTCCTACTGAAACATAGTAACAAGCAACATTTATTAATCGACATACCATCCCCACCTGAGAAAGTACTCACCTATTAAGTCGAAATCAAGTATTTCTTTCCCTCGAATAACAAGGAAATCGATATGCAATACCTGGGTCTCCCCAAACAGGAATTCGAGGAAAACTTTTCTATGAAGTAACTATCCACTCACTCGTGAATGATTTAGGGTATCTACTAATATGGATGCGAGATCATATGCATGCATACCCAATTCATGAATTCTCTTCCTCTGTATAACATCAGAGGTATGCGGGTTCTCTTTAAAGAGCACATTAATTCTAGCTAAAGTGCTCTTTATTTTGTCGCACATTTTATTAATAAGCAGGCTTTTTAATTATTGTGATGCGTTCCAAAATGAATATCAGCCAGTCTACTGTTGGACATCGAGCGTTTGATGTCGGATTGTCATATGAATTATCAGCATGTGGCGACAGGGTACTCTTTTGGATAGATAGTTGATATTGTCTGTAAAAGAGTGGAGTTTAAGGTGAAGATGTGTTAAGTTCTTTATACTAACGGTGCGTCTAATTCCCTACCGGGCAGTCACTTGGATGAAAATTGGAGACCCTATCTTATTTAAAATCTGCTTAAATGTACACTGTATTTTCACGAAGAAAATCATTTTTATGAAACAGCTGCCAGATATACCCGGCGTTGCTCGGTATAATAAGATATAATTTATAATTCTCCAAACTTAATAAAACAGTTTTTCGCAGCAGTATCTTTCGTTGATTTTTCATTCGTCCTCTCCCCTTCGTCTGGCCCCTCGGTCAGCAGTTAAATCTCTGTCTTCCTTTTGCCTCTATTCTTTGAACCATTGGCACGAATCTAGCAATCCTTGGTACTCCATTTTTTCCTCCACATCATTGCCACAGGTACAACAGAAGTTTCTTCATATCGTGAATTTTATTCCTATTAATCCGAAGTATAATTCTCTTCTTTTTAATGCTTGTGTTGCTCATCGAAAAAGCAACGCATAGTTCCCTTTTTTTTCCTCTCTAGCTCTTCTACCTTCGATAGGAACCAGACGAAATAACCTTGAATGAGTTTACACATTCATTAGAATCATTTAAAAACCTGTGAAAATTAAACAAAACATTTGATAGAGAGAGAAATTAATTCACGTCATTGGATTACTGTACATCCCTATTAAAAGGTGTGCATGTTACAAAATAAAAGCAGAAGCCTAAAATTCATCAGTAAGGATTTATTTCCAAGCTGTACAACAAAGATAAACGAAAAACAGTTAAGACAGTTATTAATGAAATCCCTTAACTATATTACTATATATTTTTTAATATTATTATTACAATATTTTTATTGTACAAAAAGGGAAACACATGTTGTTGAAGTATTTTTTGCCCGCAAAATGGCACTACCTGCTGCCTACCTGAAGGTAATCCTCGGAGATAAACCCGTCTTGATTAACTAGAACTATTTCAGAGTGCTTCTGGGAGTTCTGAAAAAGTTGAAATTGCAGTAAAGCAATAAACGAATCATCTGGAACGAAGCTAATTAAATTTCATTTATAGTCCTGTCATTAATATTTGATATAAAGTAATTTATTTAAATGCTGCCTTTTATAAAATTCTTCTAATCTAATTAGAAGTAGATTAGCTATAAGTTTCAGCGTGTCTTGATATTACTTTAATTAGAGAATATGGAAAGTGGATGTTTCTGGAGACTAGGTATGGTATAAATAATCTTGTTTACGACAACGCATAGTTGAATCAATTACATGTAGTGAATGCCTTAATTGTTCAGACAGTCCATTCATCATAATTAAATCATTCAATAGTATTTAATATTTTTTATTAATTTTTTTAGTGGAAACTCCCTGTGGCTTATTATGTGAGTGAATCTTCTGAAATCTGTTTTCTTTCATTAATTTAAATATTTAATTAGTGAATGAAATTTAATTAATTTCAGAAGTCCTTTGACAAGGTTGGTATGTTTACTTCAGAAAATATTAAATTTTCAATAATTTGCTAAGTTTTTCATTCCTTGAGTGTTTAATTTTAAAATATGTTTTATTTTTTCAGAAAATTCTTTTCTTCTAATATTTTAAAGAGATAAATGTAATTAATTAGTAATTAAGTAGTAAATCCAATTACGGTTTTCGATGTATATGGTTTAAACATTATTGATTTTCTTCCCTTTTAACATGATATATTTTCATTAAAATCTGGTAGCATTCATTTCTTGGTTTTGTTTCTTTTAAGTATGTTTTGCTTTCAATGCTTTTCAAATAATGTTTGTTCATACGTAATGTCTTTCAACATATTGTTGCGAACCTTCATCTGACATCTTCTCCTTTTATGAACTACCCTTGGACTGACACAGACTTCATCTTGGATACGGATGCTAGTAATAAAAGAATGGGAGCCCTGCCTTCCCAGAAAATAGGAAATAAAGAGCGTGTTATAGCTTGCTTTAGCAAGAGATTGGGTAATCCAGAAATAAATTATTGTGTCAAACGTAAGGAACTACTAGCCATTGTTAAATCTATAGAGCATTTCATGGATTCTTCTCCGAACTGATCATTCTTCCTTGAGATGGATTTTGAATTTTAAGGAACCTGGAGGCCAGATAGCTAGCTTCCTTGATCCAAAGACTTCAAGAGTATGATTTCGAAATCCAGCCTCTGTAAATGTCTCTTTCTAACCATACGACTAACATGCCTGGGAAGCAATATTACAGATTCGCAACAACATATTTCAGTCCAGAAATTTAATTAATCCTTTACTGAACTTTTAGACCAAATACAGCCTCTGGTGTGTTTGTCGTTTCGATGCAAAATTTTAAAAATAATATTTTAATATTGCTTGCTATTATTGAAATAGAAATATTTAGAGTTAAATTGAATATTTTTATGAATATTTCAAATTTAATAAAACAGAAATAACACTGGACAACAACCATTTTGTTGCCCGTATGATTTTAGCTAATTCTTACGCATTTTCAAGCTCTGAATTCGATAAACCAATCAGAATTTGTCTATCACCCTCCAATTTTATGCAGCATGAACTCTCACTAAAACCTCTGTCCACTCCTGTCTTTTGTTTGAAACAATGCCGTAGCCAAAGTATTTTTTGTTGCCTTTGAGATCTTGACTGATAATGGTGTTTTTATGGTCACAGAACCCGAATATAATCTCGAAAAACCTCTATAACACTCTGTTTTTGAGCAACACTAATCGTAATTGCTTACAAGTACATAGAAAATGGCATTGTAATATGTCGGATCTTGTGTCAAAAATACTTTCTGAAAAAATTAATTGCCGGCCAAGAAGATAATTTTTTGGTTTGAAATGCTCTTACAATTATAATTTTCATAAAGAAAAGGCTGTATGTCAAATATTATAAGAGTCGTTTTTGGATCAAAAATCCTGCAACGCAAATACGATTCAATGCATGAGCCACTTTGTGAGGACAGATGTTTCTATTTGGCAGCACGTGGAAGTTTTTGCCAAGATGGTGATGTGATATTTTGTAAGGATGTTGACTCGTTGTTTAAGGCTATAAAACTACAATATTACCCTCAAGAATGGCGTTTGTTTATAGCAAAGCAGTTCTGTTACAGAATGGTAACAAGCATCCTTCGATTCATGTAGAATGTAGCCGTTCGTATGAAAGAAACATACGGAACCTTGAAGAATATGTTGTCCAGTATTGAGTACAGCAAGCATTCTTGGCATATATGCGCCGATTTTAAAGTGATTGCCGCCTTAGTTGGATTGCAAGCAGGCTATACCAAGTTTTTTTTGCTTTCTGTGACAGTGGGACAGTAGGGACAGAAAAAAAGCACTACATCAAGAAGGTGCGGCCCAAGCGACAGTTCCTCATACCCTGTGTGAAGAATGAAGAGAACGAACCACTAATTGCCAGAAAAAATTCTCTTGCCACCATTGCAAATCAAATTAGGTTTGATAAATTTTGTTAAAGCGATGGACTGTGGAGGAAGTGGATTTCAGTATTTAAGTCTGAAGTTTCTAAAAGTGAGTGAATCAAAAATTAAGGAAAGCATATTTGTTGGGCCTCAATTTAGACAACTAATGAAGGATCTGGTGTTTGAGAGTAAACTGACTAAGAAGGAAGCCGCAGCATGGACATCGTTTAAGGAATTATGAGGAAACGTCTTCGAAAATCACAAAGCGGAAAACTAAGGCAAATCGTCCATAACTTGCTTAAAGGCCTACAAAACCATGGGGTGCAACATGTCGTTGAAAATCCATTTCTTGCACTCTCACTTAGAATTCTACCCTGAAAGCCTTGGACCAGTAAGCGACGAGCATGGTGAACGGTTCCATCAGGATATCTCGAATATGGGAGCTCGTGACGGAGGGAAATGGAATCCCAAAATGTAGTCGACTATATTTGGAAATTGAAAATGGATATTCCTCAAGCCAAGCACAGTCTACAGGCCAAGTACACAAGAAAGTGGAGGTTTGTAACATTTTAATATGCCTGTGTAAATATTGCAAGCTGAATATGATTTCCTAATGTATATAATAAGAGTTACTACGTTGCTCAAAAATTATGGGTGATTGAAAAAAACGGTTAACAGATTTGAAATCAGGGCACAAAAATACATAGGTATATCCCTTTCTTTCTCAAGCAACATGAAAAAAAATGTTTTTGGTTGTCCAGTGAAATCAGTCACGGAAATTAAATCTCCCCAAAGTGATGGTTCTAATTCATGCATTAAGTTGTATCTTTAAAAACAGAAAAACATTGCGAAAACTATCTGTCACATTCCTTTCTACCTCGTCGTTAAACATTGAGGCATATCTAGCGCTTCTATTGTTCAGTCAAAAATATCCAACATTTTTCAAGACAGTAAAAGATAGAAAAAATCTAGGCTTAGATTTTATATATGTTATAAAAGTTATTAAGAAATAATTTAATGCCTATAAAAGTTATTAATAAATAATTTAATGTCTATAAAAGTTATTAATAAATAATTTAATGCCTATAAAAGTTATTAAGAAATAATTTAATACCTATAAAAGTTATTAAGAAATCAATTATTATTACCGAATATATAACTATTTACAAAGTACCTCAAAGCACAATGTCAAGTTTTCTTTGCTTTTCGAAATCATGTGCATATCCTTCACTTTATATTTTTGGTATCAATGCGGTCATTAAACATACAAAAGATTAAAATTAATCTCGTTTTATTATTTAAATGTGAAAGAATTTGTTGCTTGGAATTCAAGTGCATTATATTTATCGCGAAGTTAATTTACTGATTTGTAATGCAGCATAAAAACATAAAACTTCAAAATTTAAATACACAAATTACAAAAGTAAGATTTACAAGATCAAAGAATGCGGGTTTCTAGACATGAATCATTTGACAGAAAATTTTTATTTTGAATTTTATATGTGCTACATTTCTAGATAATGAAATTTTTCCAATATAAAGACATAAGCCGTCATATAAGAAGACATTCCTTAAGAATCAATTTTTAATTTACTGGAAAAAATTTAACGATCTTTATACTCATTTCGTGTCTCTAGTACCATTTCAAAGTTAACTTATCTGTTTCTATAAATATATCAGAGATTTCAATTCGATTTCGAAACAAATCCTACAAATAGGCACATATTTTCACATATTTCTGAGTGTTACTATATTTTATATTCAATAAAATAAAATTACTTTATTGTTATTATTTCGGGAGCAAGTAATAAGGCTTTATTCACCTAAACAAACAAAAAAATGCTGAATATTCTCTCAAATAGTTTGAACTGAAGTACTTTTCATCGAATTCATAACTACATTTTATGATCGATCATTAAATTTCGATACCATTTTCCCTGGAGACCCATCGATATAAATAGAAACGAGATCATTCCAATGCATGGAATAACACTGCACAAAACATGCTTTCAATTTCACACGGAACATTACTTCTAAATTATCCTCCAAACAACACGAAACGAGTCACGGTAATTGATGTTGTCTGTGACGGGTGTGGCGACTGCTGATGCGAATACTGCCTCTGATGACAATAAGCCATTACAAAAGGCGGTCATTTATCAAACGACCATAACCAAGACAAAATTACTTAATTATCCAACCAAGTCACGATACAAAATGTGAAATGTGTGCGTGTACTCTAGTGCAATAGTTTCCTTTCCTCCGTTGAGATTATAAGATATAGATAAGGAACTTTCATTTCTTGATACAATTTTCAGTGGAAATTTTTCTTTGGCTTCTTTTCAAGGTTTAATAAACATGTGGCTTTAAAGAACTATTTTTTTTTGTGAAAAATTTTAATTTCTTTTAATTACGATTGGAAGTTTGAACACTAAAATACTCTTTTTTTATTTTTTTTCTTAAATAGAGTAAGAGTCCATTGAATGTTAAAGATGTAGCAATTTGTTTTGAAATTAACTTTTATTTGAAATAAAGTTTATAAAAATTGTATAAGGTTGAATTAAAAATCCTTATAGCCTTCAACGGCCGCGCCCTTTTCGCAGGTGGTATGCTCCGTCAACGGAGTGAAGGTAACTCAACCCCACACCATTAATATATCCAATAATATGTAGAGAAACGAGAACCCGCTTACTTATCCGGAAGCTTCTCATCCACGTACTCGTGGTGCCACCCCCTCCTGATCGGATAATTCGAGTGGTAAGGCTTATATTTTGCCACTAGCGATGGCATTTTGGATGACAGAGAGCAGACACTTCACTAAAGGACAATTAAAAAGCATACAACACAATTTTTAAGAAAATTATTAAAATATGCTTATATTATTATAATACAAAATTAATTTACAGAATAAAAATCCTTTCATCAGGCGAAAACAAAATGGTAATAGATGCAAAAAAAATGAAAAAAAGAAGAAGAATCCAGCAGAGAACTTTCTCAAAGGTCACTCCCCCCTGGGATTCTAAAAATTCAGAATTGGGATAAATTTTTGTAGAGAAACGGACTAAAAAAGTCAAACACATGGTTCTTCTGTGACCTTTCTTTAATCGTTTCCTCTACAGAAAATTATCCCAATTCTGAATTTTTAGAATCCCAGCGGGGAGTAACCTTTGACAAAGTTCTCTGCCGGATTCTGCTTCTTTTTATTATTTTTTGTATCTATTACCGTATTGTTTTTGACCTGTGATCGGATTTTATTCTGTAAGTTAATTTTGTATTATTGTCACTGCATTCCAGGAAGCTGTTGCATTTGCGCGTACCAGATACGTTGTGTTTAATTTATGTTTTTTTTTTTTGTTCTTTTGTTTGAGCGATTTTTTTCCGATTCTAGTATACTTATATTATATCATTCTTTATTATTGATAATATGGAATGGAACAAAATATCATGTTTTGAAAGCATTTTCAATCCTGATAGGATATCTCACAATTTCTTTTGAGTTTGGTCGCCAAAGTTTAAGAGAACAGGTTTAAGAAATCTATTGCATTTCAAACTCTTTCTTCAATAAACTGATAAAAAATAGCAAATTCAATAAAGCAATTGATTAAGCATTAAAATGAAAGCTAATTAAAGTAAACTTTTACTTTGGTCAGCAGTCTTTGAGATAAAACTCATTTAATTAAATGTTTACTCTTACCAAATTTTTCTAATCTTATTAGAGGGAGATTAGCTCTAGCTGCATTCTTCTGCTTGCTTTGATTTTATTCTAATTAGGAAACATGGGATCTGGATCTTCCTTGTGACTGGATATGACATACATAATCTTGTTAACGATAACGTATAGTTGATTCAATTTCACGCAATTAAAACCTGAATTATGTAAACCGTTCGTTCATAAAAATTAATTCATTCCTTTCATAGACTGCTTTGAAATTATTCATTTTGGCTCAAACTACTTGTACGACATTTTTAGAGCTAAATTTAATTAATTTAATTTCTTTCATTAATTTATTTCTTTTTTAAACCAGTAATTGAAATTTAATTAATTTCTTCAAACAATTTAAACGATCTGTGATGTTTGCTCTTGAAGACTGAAAATTTTAAGTAGTTTTATGAAGTAATGAAACTGAGCCATTTGTCAATCATGAATTTTACTCTTTTGTATATGATAATTTCGTATTTAATATTTATATAATCTATCAAACAGTTAAATCTCCATGAAATTACAGGTTAAGTTTATCGGTTGTAAATCCTATCATTTTTCCTGATAACTGACGTTTCATATTCATTCATTGATTTTATTCAATCTTTAAATATATTTCATTTGCTAAGAAAATGGTTTTAAATCAATTTATCATGGTATGCGAAAAAATAAGTTACAAATTAAATATTAAACCAATAATCATTATTGGTATATTTGGTATAAAACTAGTGATTCTATTCTCTTATGACATAATATATTTCATTCATAAGTCTGTGACAGTCATTTCTCAAATTCATTGATTTCGCGAGTAGGCTTGAAATATTACAATTCTCATTATATTACAATAATTTATTCTCGGAGCAAATAGCTTTCATCCAATTTATCACACTGCTCGATTTAATCAATTAAGAATTGGCACATCGAAACCTTTATCATTCTCGCTGCTTTTGGTATAAAAGTTATTGATTCTTGCTTCGTCTTTATCATGTGATATGATATAATTTTTTTAAAAATATTTGGCAATTTCTTTTTCAAAAATCGTTGATATTACAATTACTCTTGGTTTGAATATGTAATTCTCAACATAACTGACACATTAAAATGTATTTATTCAAATATTTCGAAATGAGAAATTTAATCAATGAATTATCAGACAATAAAACGAAACACTGATTTTGATGTCTTTGTTCCAGAAGATATTGATAATGTTTGTACTTATGCCAACATGATTACCGTTTCTTTGGTAATATCAAAATTGTTTTTGTTCTATTTTATGTTACTTGCATAGCTACGTTTCCCAATGTTCAAGCTCTGTTATGTCTGTTTTTCACCTTGAAGAAAGAAAATATTTTACCTTCAATTTGGACACTAATGCTTCCCAAAATAGTCAAATGAATTTTTTTATCAGCTAAAATATGATGCATTTTGCATTTGATGTCCAAAAGCTTCTATAGCTTGTTTTCATCTCTTTAAACCCATACTGGTTCGCCTGTATGCCGTGCGTGCATAAAATTATCGTAATTTTAAACTTAAAAACTAAAACAAAGTCATTCGCAGACGTTATAATTTGATACAAAAAATGATATGAAATCCATAAACATTTCAACTGTCCTTTAGGTGTCATCTAATTAGATAGTTGAAAAAACAAACCAGTTAAAGGGTTAAAACACCTACTCCAGACTAAATTGAAAATTGGTATGATATTTTAAAATTTAATGATATTGAAATAATCATTTAATTCACAATAAAATCTCACAGCCGTGACAAGCCAAGCGCATCGGTTATCGACAGTATCCTCCTTCCAGAAAATTGCATTTTTTATTCATTGCTTTTATTCCATTCTGGGATTTTAAGATGGATTTACAGACATTACATAATTTTTCAAAATATTGGAAAAATGAAACTTGTTAGATAGAAGAAAAAATATTCTCCAATTTGAGAATTACAAAAATAAATTCTCAACAAATTTTGATTGCGCCATTTAAAATCTATATATTCATGAGCCTTCCGCTCCCCGCAAATGACGTGGTAGAACTCCACGCCAGTCCTTTTTTTCAGCCCATCCATTTACGTAGGTCATACTCTGGCCGCTCCACAGAAACTGCAAAACCGTCCAAACCAAAACCCAAATCATTGTCATTTTGATCCTCAACAGCTCCTACTTCCCTCCCCGGCTTCAAAATGGGAACCCACGCCTGCTCCGATATTCTCAATAGCGATAGAGTTTCTCCCCACGTATCTAAACCGGTCGCATTTCAGCATTTATGGCCTGTCAGTCCAAATGGATTTCAAGAGAAGTTGGATTTCCAACTTTCGACTGCTCCACGCCAATTCTTTTCGGTTTTTCGCACTGACCACCGGTTTTGGAGCGATGCGACCGAATTTGCGTGTAGTGGAATACTAATCTGAAATATTTCTTTTTGGGACTTTAGATATTGTTCAAATATTGAACAAGGATAAAATCAATATATTATAATATTAGGACACTATAATGTTTTATATTGGGAAGCTATATTGTAGAATATTGGGAAAGAATATTTTACAATATTGGGAAAGAATACTTCACAATATTGGGAAACAATGTTTCTGAATACTATTTCTCAAATAATACAATATTACTCATCACTGTATACTATTTGAGGTCTGATTTAATGTTATTGTTTTAAACTATTTTTTTATTTAAATTTAGAGCATTTCGCTAATCATAGTAGGTAATAAGTAATAATGCAAAAACGTACTTAAAAATTTCCTCTTCCTTATCAATTTGAATTCAAAATGCAGTAATAAAATGATGAGTAAAATTGTTCGTCGAAGGTAGTCGGGATCACTTTTTCAACAGCATTAAAATTTATGTTCATTACTCCTACATTTTTGACATTAAATTTCTATCTTTAGTTTAAAGATGAAATCTTAAATAAACAAAACTTACAGCATCTAAGACGTTTAACTACTCAACCAATATAGCAGCAAAGGAGTATTTGAAAATGTAATCAAATAAGTAACAGAGGAAGCAGAGAAACGAAAGACAAATAAAAACCGCCTTCGGTTATTCATACAAATGTTCTGAAGGAAACCTAGGGAATGGCCATTTCAAAACACTTAACGTTATCAGTAAGTTAGAACCGTTGTTTGGAAGCAACAAAAAGCACAGAATGTGTCTCACGGCTGTTTCCAGAACAAAAGCAAGCAACGCTGCTTTTTTTCTTAATTGTTTTTGGTTTGCTTAATAGCACATCCCATCAAAAGAACAGTTTAATAGCCATTTTCTAAAGAGAAAGAATCAGTGAATTGCTCCTTAGGAGATCATTGAAACTTTATTCTCATTTCTTTTTAGTAGGACTGTACAAAAGCTACTGGCACACATTTTAACTATCACTTTGATTCACCAAAGATGAAAAATTGCAGACAAACCTAGTAAGTTTCTTGTTGGTATGCTAAATGTTTTTTTCCAGTGATAATTCCCTTATGTATAGTATTATAAGGATACAGGATTTAGTGAAAAATACCGTTACATTTAGACATGAAGAGAAATGTAGAATGTAAATTATATTTAAAATTTAAATCATTTTCTAGATACATAAAATAACATTACATACAAAATTAAAACAAGCAATAAGAAATATGACTTCGTTTCAGTCTCCAATAAATTGAAGAGATAAAATTTCTGGATGGAGAATTTTTAAATAGCATTAACTTAAGGCGTCCATTCGTTTGTCTAACATTATACGTTATCTTTCTTTTCAGTGATACAAAGTAAATAGACAAATTGCCGTTAAAATCATCAATACTCAATTGATTGTTCGCCATACCTAGTTATAATAATTTAAAGTCATACCATAAAATTAATCCCTATAATAAATCGTTGTTTACCCTATGGCAAACTATGAATGAGATCGAGGCAAATAAGGTGACACTTTCGAATTTTCTTTCACGTTTCTTTTCTGCAAACAAATAAATAAATAAAACAGTAGTAAGCTGGATAATTAATTAGTTAATTACACTTTTCAAACTGTAAAGATGAAATGAAATTTTGAGCAGTGCAAGAATTTTAATGAAGCCAGGATAGAAGAGTTATAAATACATCTATATGTTTAAAATAAGGACAAAACCAGAGAAACCTTTTTCAAGATAAATCAAAAAAATATATCTCCACTGTACATTCTCTATTTGGGAAAAACCATCAGACAGTCCCCCAGCCCGAACCACTGGACCGATTTCGATAATTTTTCTTTCATATGAAAGATTATGCCGTCCAGATATGTTACCATTTGTCACCTGTCCAGCACCACCCTCCATTTTTGATAGAAATCGTAAAACTATTTCTCCGTGGTTCCTCTATGGGGTAAAACCATCAGACAGTACCCCAGCCTCAACCACTCGACCGATTTCAACACTTTTTATTTCATATGAAAGCTTATGACCTCCAGATATGTAAGTAATGGTCGCCTCCAATCCACCACTCTCCGTTATCGAGATATATTGCAAAATAAAACTTTGGCAATGTCCCTCATCCTTTACAACCGCCAATTCGTCAATTTATTTCGCCAAGTTGCAAGCATGGTTACGGGTTATTACTATTGCGGGCGAACAGCTGGACTCAGAAGGCGGCCATTTAGAAATAATACTAGCTGTAATACAAACACATATTTGAGAAGCACAATCAAAAGCTAACAAGGAATATTTTATGATAATTAACTTTAATTTACCTAAAATGTCTTGTCAGCATATACGTTTGCAGTCACAGTTTCAGCATAATATTAAATAACTATACAAACAACATTATATCTAAAATTTTCTTTAGGTTTTCGCTGTTGTATTAAATCGTAAGTAATATGTTCAGTCATATGGTTTCGAAACCAAAGTTGACGAACGAAAAATAATAATTGACAGTAGTGAAAAAAATTTAATTGAAACAATTATAACTTTTAATTTTTATGTTATTTAAATGAATATCTTACATTATAAGTCATATTCAAACCTATACGCATCACGACATGTCTGCAATGTCACGACTTTAACAGCACAAGGCCAGCTAACGAAAATATAATTTAAATGGTTATTGCTAATGTGTACACAAATGGGATTTGCTTATTTAGACTTATTTAATCAAAAGTTTCAAGCAAATGTTTTCCCACAAATCAAAACTTATTTAAGTATTTAAGCACTATTTCCCACATTCACCATCCCAAGCAGTAAGATAAAAAATATATCACAGAATGAATATGGATTTCGATACAAAATTTGTTGTCCCTCTCAACTGATAAAAATAAAATAATAATTTCGAATTCAGTTTTATATTTCTTAGTATGTTGTATAAGGAAAGTAAAAGACACAAGATTTGTTGTCCCTCTCAACTGATAAAAATAAAATAATAA
>BGPR01022944.1:0-24783 GCA_013235015.1 Araneus ventricosus | reverse complement strand
TTATTATTTTATTTTTATCAGTTGAGAGGGACAACAAATCTTGTGGCTTTTACTTTCCTTATACAACATACTAAGAAATATAAAACTGAATTCGAAATTATTATTTTATTTTTATCAGTTGAGAGGGACAACAAATTTTGTATCGAAATCCATATTCATTCTGTGATATATTTTTTATCTTACTGCTTGGGATGGTGAATGTGGGAAATAGTGCTTAAATACTTAAATAAGTTTTGATTTGTGGGAAAACATTTGCTTGAAACTTTTGATTAAATAAGTCTAAATAAGCAAATCCCATTTGTGTACACATTAGCAATAACCATTTAAATTATATTTTCGTTAGCTGGCCTTGTGCTGTTAAAGTCGTGACATTGCAGACATGTCGTGATGCGTATAGGTTTGAATATGACTTATAATGTAAGATATTCATTTAAATAACATAAAAATTAAAAGTTATAATTGTTTCAATTAAATTTTTTTCACTACTGTCAATTATTATTTTTCGTTCGTCAACTTTGGTTTCGAAACCATATGACTGAACATATTACTTACGATTTAATACAACAGCGAAAACCTAAAGAAAATTTTAGATATAATGTTGTTTGTATAGTTATTTAATATTATGCTGAAACTGTGACTGCAAACGTATATGCTGACAAGACATTTTAGGTAAATTAAAGTTAATTATCATAAAATATTCCTTGTTAGCTTTTGATTGTGCTTCTCAAATATGTGTTTGTATTACAGCTAGTATTATTTCTAAATGGCCGCCTTCTGAGTCCAGCTGTTCGCCCGCAATAGTAATAACCCGTAACCATGCTTGCAACTTGGCGAAATAAATTGACGAATTGGCGGTTGTAAAGGATGAGGGACATTGCCAAAGTTTTATTTTGCAATATATCTCGATAACGGAGAGTGGTGGATTGGAGGCGACCATTACTTACATATCTGGAGGTCATAAGCTTTCATATGAAATAAAAAGTGTTGAAATCGGTCGAGTGGTTGAGGCTGGGGTACTGTCTGATGGTTTTACCCCATAGAGGAACCACGGAGAAATAGTTTTACGATTTCTATCAAAAATGGAGGGTGGTGCTGGACAGGTGACAAATGGTAACATATCTGGACGGCATAATCTTTCATATGAAAGAAAAATTATCGAAATCGGTCCAGTGGTTCGGGCTGGGGGACTGTCTGATGGTTTTTCCCAAATAGAGAATGTACAGTGGAGATATATTTTTTTGATTTATCTTGAAAAAGGTTTCTCTGGTTTTGTCCTTATTTTAAACATATAGATGTATTTATAACTCTTCTATCCTGGCTTCATTAAAATTCTTGCACTGCTCAAAATTTCATTTCATCTTTACAGTTTGAAAAGTGTAATTAACTAATTAATTATCCAGCTTACTACTGTTTTATTTATTTATTTGTTTGCAGAAAAGAAACGTGAAAGAAAATTCGAAAGTGTCACCTTATTTGCCTCGATCTCATTCATAGTTTGCCATAGGGTAAACAACGATTTATTATAGGGATTAATTTTATGGTATGACTTTAAATTATTATAACTAGGTATGGCGAACAATCAATTGAGTATTGATGATTTTAACGGCAATTTGTCTATTTACTTTGTATCACTGAAAAGAAAGATAACGTATAATGTTAGACAAACGAATGGACGCCTTAAGTTAATGCTATTTAAAAATTCTCCATCCAGAAATTTTATCTCTTCAATTTATTGGAGACTGAAACGAAGTCATATTTCTTATTGCTTGTTTTAATTTTGTATGTAATGTTATTTTATGTATCTAGAAAATGATTTAAATTTTAAATATAATTTACATTCTACATTTCTCTTCATGTCTAAATGTAACGGTATTTTTCACTAAATCCTGTATCCTTATAATACTATACATAAGGGAATTATCACTGGAAAAAAACATTTAGCATACCAACAAGAAACTTACTAGGTTTGTCTGCAATTTTTCATCTTTGGTGAATCAAAGTGATAGTTAAAATGTGTGCCAGTAGCTTTTGTACAGTCCTACTAAAAAGAAATGAGAATAAAGTTTCAATGATCTCCTAAGGAGCAATTCACTGATTCTTTCTCTTTAGAAAATGGCTATTAAACTGTTCTTTTGATGGGATGTGCTATTAAGCAAACCAAAAACAATTAAGAAAAAAAGCAGCGTTGCTTGCTTTTGTTCTGGAAACAGCCGTGAGACACATTCTGTGCTTTTTGTTGCTTCCAAACAACGGTTCTAACTTACTGATAACGTTAAGTGTTTTGAAATGGCCATTCCCTAGGTTTCCTTCAGAACATTTGTATGAATAACCGAAGGCGGTTTTTATTTGTCTTTCGTTTCTCTGCTTCCTCTGTTACTTATTTGATTACATTTTCAAATACTCCTTTGCTGCTATATTGGTTGAGTAGTTAAACGTCTTAGATGCTGTAAGTTTTGTTTATTTAAGATTTCATCTTTAAACTAAAGATAGAAATTTAATGTCAAAAATGTAGGAGTAATGAACATAAATTTTAATGCTGTTGAAAAAGTGATCCCGACTACCTTCGACGAACAATTTTACTCATCATTTTATTACTGCATTTTGAATTCAAATTGATAAGGAAGAGGAAATTTTTAAGTACGTTTTTGCATTATTACTTATTACCTACTATGATTAGCGAAATGCTCTAAATTTAAATAAAAAAATAGTTTAAAACAATAACATTAAATCAGACCTCAAATAGTATACAGTGATGAGTAATATTGTATTATTTGAGAAATAGTATTCAGAAACATTGTTTCCCAATATTGTGAAGTATTCTTTCCCAATATTGTAAAATATTCTTTCCCAATATTCTACAATATAGCTTCCCAATATAAAACATTATAGTGTCCTAATATTATAATATATTGATTTTATCCTTGTTCAATATTTGAACAATATCTAAAGTCCCAAAAAGAAATATTTCAGATTAGTATTCCACTACACGCAAATTCGGTCGCATCGCTCCAAAACCGGTGGTCAGTGCGAAAAACCGAAAAGAATTGGCGTGGAGCAGTCGAAAGTTGGAAATCCAACTTCTCTTGAAATCCATTTGGACTGACAGGCCATAAATGCTGAAATGCGACCGGTTTAGATACGTGGGGAGAAACTCTATCGCTATTGAGAATATCGGAGCAGGCGTGGGTTCCCATTTTGAAGCCGGGGAGGGAAGTAGGAGCTGTTGAGGATCAAAATGACAATGATTTGGGTTTTGGTTTGGACGGTTTTGCAGTTTCTGTGGAGCGGCCAGAGTATGACCTACGTAAATGGATGGGCTGAAAAAAAGGACTGGCGTGGAGTTCTACCACGTCATTTGCGGGGAGCGGAAGGCTCATGAATATATAGATTTTAAATGGCGCAATCAAAATTTGTTGAGAATTTATTTTTGTAATTCTCAAATTGGAGAATATTTTTTCTTCTATCTAACAAGTTTCATTTTTCCAATATTTTGAAAAATTATGTAATGTCTGTAAATCCATCTTAAAATCCCAGAATGGAATAAAAGCAATGAATAAAAAATGCAATTTTCTGGAAGGAGGATACTGTCGATAACCGATGCGCTTGGCTTGTCACGGCTGTGAGATTTTATTGTGAATTAAATGATTATTTCAATATCATTAAATTTTAAAATATCATACCAATTTTCAATTTAGTCTGGAGTAGGTGTTTTAACCCTTTAACTGGTTTGTTTTTTCAACTATCTAATTAGATGACACCTAAAGGACAGTTGAAATGTTTATGGATTTCATATCATTTTTTGTATCAAATTATAACGTCTGCGAATGACTTTGTTTTAGTTTTTAAGTTTAAAATTACGATAATTTTATGCACGCACGGCATACAGGCGAACCAGTATGGGTTTAAAGAGATGAAAACAAGCTATAGAAGCTTTTGGACATCAAATGCAAAATGCATCATATTTTAGCTGATAAAAAAATTCATTTGACTATTTTGGGAAGCATTAGTGTCCAAATTGAAGGTAAAATATTTTCTTTCTTCAAGGTGAAAAACAGACATAACAGAGCTTGAACATTGGGAAACGTAGCTATGCAAGTAACATAAAATAGAACAAAAACAATTTTGATATTACCAAAGAAACGGTAATCATGTTGGCATAAGTACAAACATTATCAATATCTTCTGGAACAAAGACATCAAAATCAGTGTTTCGTTTTATTGTCTGATAATTCATTGATTAAATTTCTCATTTCGAAATATTTGAATAAATACATTTTAATGTGTCAGTTATGTTGAGAATTACATATTCAAACCAAGAGTAATTGTAATATCAACGATTTTTGAAAAAGAAATTGCCAAATATTTTTAAAAAAATTATATCATATCACATGATAAAGACGAAGCAAGAATCAATAACTTTTATACCAAAAGCAGCGAGAATGATAAAGGTTTCGATGTGCCAATTCTTAATTGATTAAATCGAGCAGTGTGATAAATTGGATGAAAGCTATTTGCTCCGAGAATAAATTATTGTAATATAATGAGAATTGTAATATTTCAAGCCTACTCGCGAAATCAATGAATTTGAGAAATGACTGTCACAGACTTATGAATGAAATATATTATGTCATAAGAGAATAGAATCACTAGTTTTATACCAAATATACCAATAATGATTATTGGTTTAATATTTAATTTGTAACTTATTTTTTCGCATACCATGATAAATTGATTTAAAACCATTTTCTTAGCAAATGAAATATATTTAAAGATTGAATAAAATCAATGAATGAATATGAAACGTCAGTTATCAGGAAAAATGATAGGATTTACAACCGATAAACTTAACCTGTAATTTCATGGAGATTTAACTGTTTGATAGATTATATAAATATTAAATACGAAATTATCATATACAAAAGAGTAAAATTCATGATTGACAAATGGCTCAGTTTCATTACTTCATAAAACTACTTAAAATTTTCAGTCTTCAAGAGCAAACATCACAGATCGTTTAAATTGTTTGAAGAAATTAATTAAATTTCAATTACTGGTTTAAAAAAGAAATAAATTAATGAAAGAAATTAAATTAATTAAATTTAGCTCTAAAAATGTCGTACAAGTAGTTTGAGCCAAAATGAATAATTTCAAAGCAGTCTATGAAAGGAATGAATTAATTTTTATGAACGAACGGTTTACATAATTCAGGTTTTAATTGCGTGAAATTGAATCAACTATACGTTATCGTTAACAAGATTATGTATGTCATATCCAGTCACAAGGAAGATCCAGATCCCATGTTTCCTAATTAGAATAAAATCAAAGCAAGCAGAAGAATGCAGCTAGAGCTAATCTCCCTCTAATAAGATTAGAAAAATTTGGTAAGAGTAAACATTTAATTAAATGAGTTTTATCTCAAAGACTGCTGACCAAAGTAAAAGTTTACTTTAATTAGCTTTCATTTTAATGCTTAATCAATTGCTTTATTGAATTTGCTATTTTTTATCAGTTTATTGAAGAAAGAGTTTGAAATGCAATAGATTTCTTAAACCTGTTCTCTTAAACTTTGGCGACCAAACTCAAAAGAAATTGTGAGATATCCTATCAGGATTGAAAATGCTTTCAAAACATGATATTTTGTTCCATTCCATAT
Organism: Araneus ventricosus; assembly: GCA_013235015.1. NCBI lineage: Eukaryota > Metazoa > Arthropoda > Arachnida > Araneae > Araneidae > Araneus > Araneus ventricosus. The sequence continues at coordinate 19,130 of BGPR01022944.1, read as the reverse complement.
TATCAATAATAAAGAATGATATAATATAAGTATACTAGAATCGGAAAAAAATCGCTCAAACAAAAGAACAAAAAAAAAAAACATAAATTAAACACAACGTATCTGGTACGCGCAAATGCAACAGCTTCCTGGAATGCAGTGACAATAATACAAAATTAACTTACAGAATAAAATCCGATCACAGGTCAAAAACAATACGGTAATAGATACAAAAAATAATAAAAAGAAGCAGAATCCGGCAGAGAACTTTGTCAAAGGTTACTCCCCGCTGGGATTCTAAAAATTCAGAATTGGGATAATTTTCTGTAGAGGAAACGATTAAAGAAAGGTCACAGAAGAACCATGTGTTTGACTTTTTTAGTCCGTTTCTCTACAAAAATTTATCCCAATTCTGAATTTTTAGAATCCCAGGGGGGAGTGACCTTTGAGAAAGTTCTCTGCTGGATTCTTCTTCTTTTTTTCATTTTTTTTGCATCTATTACCATTTTGTTTTCGCCTGATGAAAGGATTTTTATTCTGTAAATTAATTTTGTATTATAATAATATAAGCATATTTTAATAATTTTCTTAAAAATTGTGTTGTATGCTTTTTAATTGTCCTTTAGTGAAGTGTCTGCTCTCTGTCATCCAAAATGCCATCGCTAGTGGCAAAATATAAGCCTTACCACTCGAATTATCCGATCAGGAGGGGGTGGCACCACGAGTACGTGGATGAGAAGCTTCCGGATAAGTAAGCGGGTTCTCGTTTCTCTACATATTATTGGATATATTAATGGTGTGGGGTTGAGTTACCTTCACTCCGTTGACGGAGCATACCACCTGCGAAAAGGGCGCGGCCGTTGAAGGCTATAAGGATTTTTAATTCAACCTTATACAATTTTTATAAACTTTATTTCAAATAAAAGTTAATTTCAAAACAAATTGCTACATCTTTAACATTCAATGGACTCTTACTCTATTTAAGAAAAAAAATAAAAAAAGAGTATTTTAGTGTTCAAACTTCCAATCGTAATTAAAAGAAATTAAAATTTTTCACAAAAAAAAATAGTTCTTTAAAGCCACATGTTTATTAAACCTTGAAAAGAAGCCAAAGAAAAATTTCCACTGAAAATTGTATCAAGAAATGAAAGTTCCTTATCTATATCTTATAATCTCAACGGAGGAAAGGAAACTATTGCACTAGAGTACACGCACACATTTCACATTTTGTATCGTGACTTGGTTGGATAATTAAGTAATTTTGTCTTGGTTATGGTCGTTTGATAAATGACCGCCTTTTGTAATGGCTTATTGTCATCAGAGGCAGTATTCGCATCAGCAGTCGCCACACCCGTCACAGACAACATCAATTACCGTGACTCGTTTCGTGTTGTTTGGAGGATAATTTAGAAGTAATGTTCCGTGTGAAATTGAAAGCATGTTTTGTGCAGTGTTATTCCATGCATTGGAATGATCTCGTTTCTATTTATATCGATGGGTCTCCAGGGAAAATGGTATCGAAATTTAATGATCGATCATAAAATGTAGTTATGAATTCGATGAAAAGTACTTCAGTTCAAACTATTTGAGAGAATATTCAGCATTTTTTTGTTTGTTTAGGTGAATAAAGCCTTATTACTTGCTCCCGAAATAATAACAATAAAGTAATTTTATTTTATTGAATATAAAATATAGTAACACTCAGAAATATGTGAAAATATGTGCCTATTTGTAGGATTTGTTTCGAAATCGAATTGAAATCTCTGATATATTTATAGAAACAGATAAGTTAACTTTGAAATGGTACTAGAGACACGAAATGAGTATAAAGATCGTTAAATTTTTTCCAGTAAATTAAAAATTGATTCTTAAGGAATGTCTTCTTATATGACGGCTTATGTCTTTATATTGGAAAAATTTCATTATCTAGAAATGTAGCACATATAAAATTCAAAATAAAAATTTTCTGTCAAATGATTCATGTCTAGAAACCCGCATTCTTTGATCTTGTAAATCTTACTTTTGTAATTTGTGTATTTAAATTTTGAAGTTTTATGTTTTTATGCTGCATTACAAATCAGTAAATTAACTTCGCGATAAATATAATGCACTTGAATTCCAAGCAACAAATTCTTTCACATTTAAATAATAAAACGAGATTAATTTTAATCTTTTGTATGTTTAATGACCGCATTGATACCAAAAATATAAAGTGAAGGATATGCACATGATTTCGAAAAGCAAAGAAAACTTGACATTGTGCTTTGAGGTACTTTGTAAATAGTTATATATTCGGTAATAATAATTGATTTCTTAATAACTTTTATAGGTATTAAATTATTTCTTAATAACTTTTATAGGCATTAAATTATTTATTAATAACTTTTATAGACATTAAATTATTTATTAATAACTTTTATAGGCATTAAATTATTTCTTAATAACTTTTATAACATATATAAAATCTAAGCCTAGATTTTTTCTATCTTTTACTGTCTTGAAAAATGTTGGATATTTTTGACTGAACAATAGAAGCGCTAGATATGCCTCAATGTTTAACGACGAGGTAGAAAGGAATGTGACAGATAGTTTTCGCAATGTTTTTCTGTTTTTAAAGATACAACTTAATGCATGAATTAGAACCATCACTTTGGGGAGATTTAATTTCCGTGACTGATTTCACTGGACAACCAAAAACATTTTTTTTCATGTTGCTTGAGAAAGAAAGGGATATACCTATGTATTTTTGTGCCCTGATTTCAAATCTGTTAACCGTTTTTTTCAATCACCCATAATTTTTGAGCAACGTAGTAACTCTTATTATATACATTAGGAAATCATATTCAGCTTGCAATATTTACACAGGCATATTAAAATGTTACAAACCTCCACTTTCTTGTGTACTTGGCCTGTAGACTGTGCTTGGCTTGAGGAATATCCATTTTCAATTTCCAAATATAGTCGACTACATTTTGGGATTCCATTTCCCTCCGTCACGAGCTCCCATATTCGAGATATCCTGATGGAACCGTTCACCATGCTCGTCGCTTACTGGTCCAAGGCTTTCAGGGTAGAATTCTAAGTGAGAGTGCAAGAAATGGATTTTCAACGACATGTTGCACCCCATGGTTTTGTAGGCCTTTAAGCAAGTTATGGACGATTTGCCTTAGTTTTCCGCTTTGTGATTTTCGAAGACGTTTCCTCATAATTCCTTAAACGATGTCCATGCTGCGGCTTCCTTCTTAGTCAGTTTACTCTCAAACACCAGATCCTTCATTAGTTGTCTAAATTGAGGCCCAACAAATATGCTTTCCTTAATTTTTGATTCACTCACTTTTAGAAACTTCAGACTTAAATACTGAAATCCACTTCCTCCACAGTCCATCGCTTTAACAAAATTTATCAAACCTAATTTGATTTGCAATGGTGGCAAGAGAATTTTTTCTGGCAATTAGTGGTTCGTTCTCTTCATTCTTCACACAGGGTATGAGGAACTGTCGCTTGGGCCGCACCTTCTTGATGTAGTGCTTTTTTTCTGTCCCTACTGTCCCACTGTCACAGAAAGCAAAAAAAACTTGGTATAGCCTGCTTGCAATCCAACTAAGGCGGCAATCACTTTAAAATCGGCGCATATATGCCAAGAATGCTTGCTGTACTCAATACTGGACAACATATTCTTCAAGGTTCCGTATGTTTCTTTCATACGAACGGCTACATTCTACATGAATCGAAGGATGCTTGTTACCATTCTGTAACAGAACTGCTTTGCTATAAACAAACGCCATTCTTGAGGGTAATATTGTAGTTTTATAGCCTTAAACAACGAGTCAACATCCTTACAAAATATCACATCACCATCTTGGCAAAAACTTCCACGTGCTGCCAAATAGAAACATCTGTCCTCACAAAGTGGCTCATGCATTGAATCGTATTTGCGTTGCAGGATTTTTGATCCAAAAACGACTCTTATAATATTTGACATACAGCCTTTTCTTTATGAAAATTATAATTGTAAGAGCATTTCAAACCAAAAAATTATCTTCTTGGCCGGCAATTAATTTTTTCAGAAAGTATTTTTGACACAAGATCCGACATATTACAATGCCATTTTCTATGTACTTGTAAGCAATTACGATTAGTGTTGCTCAAAAACAGAGTGTTATAGAGGTTTTTCGAGATTATATTCGGGTTCAGTGACCATAAAAACACCATTATCAGTCAAGATCTCAAAGGCAACAAAAAATACTTTGGCTACGGCATTGTTTCAAACAAAAGACAGGAGTGGACAGAGGTTTTAGTGAGAGTTCATGCTGCATAAAATTGGAGGGTGATAGACAAATTCTGATTGGTTTATCGAATTCAGAGCTTGAAAATGCGTAAGAATTAGCTAAAATCATACGGGCAACAAAATGGTTGTTGTCCAGTGTTATTTCTGTTTTATTAAATTTGAAATATTCATAAAAATATTCAATTTAACTCTAAATATTTCTATTTCAATAATAGCAAGCAATATTAAAATATTATTTTTAAAATTTTGCATCGAAACGACAAACACACCAGAGGCTGTATTTGGTCTAAAAGTTCAGTAAAGGATTAATTAAATTTCTGGACTGAAATATGTTGTTGCGAATCTGTAATATTGCTTCCCAGGCATGTTAGTCGTATGGTTAGAAAGAGACATTTACAGAGGCTGGATTTCGAAATCATACTCTTGAAGTCTTTGGATCAAGGAAGCTAGCTATCTGGCCTCCAGGTTCCTTAAAATTCAAAATCCATCTCAAGGAAGAATGATCAGTTCGGAGAAGAATCCATGAAATGCTCTATAGATTTAACAATGGCTAGTAGTTCCTTACGTTTGACACAATAATTTATTTCTGGATTACCCAATCTCTTGCTAAAGCAAGCTATAACACGCTCTTTATTTCCTATTTTCTGGGAAGGCAGGGCTCCCATTCTTTTATTACTAGCATCCGTATCCAAGATGAAGTCTGTGTCAGTCCAAGGGTAGTTCATAAAAGGAGAAGATGTCAGATGAAGGTTCGCAACAATATGTTGAAAGACATTACGTATGAACAAACATTATTTGAAAAGCATTGAAAGCAAAACATACTTAAAAGAAACAAAACCAAGAAATGAATGCTACCAGATTTTAATGAAAATATATCATGTTAAAAGGGAAGAAAATCAATAATGTTTAAACCATATACATCGAAAACCGTAATTGGATTTACTACTTAATTACTAATTAATTACATTTATCTCTTTAAAATATTAGAAGAAAAGAATTTTCTGAAAAAATAAAACATATTTTAAAATTAAACACTCAAGGAATGAAAAACTTAGCAAATTATTGAAAATTTAATATTTTCTGAAGTAAACATACCAACCTTGTCAAAGGACTTCTGAAATTAATTAAATTTCATTCACTAATTAAATATTTAAATTAATGAAAGAAAACAGATTTCAGAAGATTCACTCACATAATAAGCCACAGGGAGTTTCCACTAAAAAAATTAATAAAAAATATTAAATACTATTGAATGATTTAATTATGATGAATGGACTGTCTGAACAATTAAGGCATTCACTACATGTAATTGATTCAACTATGCGTTGTCGTAAACAAGATTATTTATACCATACCTAGTCTCCAGAAACATCCACTTTCCATATTCTCTAATTAAAGTAATATCAAGACACGCTGAAACTTATAGCTAATCTACTTCTAATTAGATTAGAAGAATTTTATAAAAGGCAGCATTTAAATAAATTACTTTATATCAAATATTAATGACAGGACTATAAATGAAATTTAATTAGCTTCGTTCCAGATGATTCGTTTATTGCTTTACTGCAATTTCAACTTTTTCAGAACTCCCAGAAGCACTCTGAAATAGTTCTAGTTAATCAAGACGGGTTTATCTCCGAGGATTACCTTCAGGTAGGCAGCAGGTAGTGCCATTTTGCGGGCAAAAAATACTTCAACAACATGTGTTTCCCTTTTTGTACAATAAAAATATTGTAATAATAATATTAAAAAATATATAGTAATATAGTTAAGGGATTTCATTAATAACTGTCTTAACTGTTTTTCGTTTATCTTTGTTGTACAGCTTGGAAATAAATCCTTACTGATGAATTTTAGGCTTCTGCTTTTATTTTGTAACATGCACACCTTTTAATAGGGATGTACAGTAATCCAATGACGTGAATTAATTTCTCTCTCTATCAAATGTTTTGTTTAATTTTCACAGGTTTTTAAATGATTCTAATGAATGTGTAAACTCATTCAAGGTTATTTCGTCTGGTTCCTATCGAAGGTAGAAGAGCTAGAGAGGAAAAAAAAGGGAACTATGCGTTGCTTTTTCGATGAGCAACACAAGCATTAAAAAGAAGAGAATTATACTTCGGATTAATAGGAATAAAATTCACGATATGAAGAAACTTCTGTTGTACCTGTGGCAATGATGTGGAGGAAAAAATGGAGTACCAAGGATTGCTAGATTCGTGCCAATGGTTCAAAGAATAGAGGCAAAAGGAAGACAGAGATTTAACTGCTGACCGAGGGGCCAGACGAAGGGGAGAGGACGAATGAAAAATCAACGAAAGATACTGCTGCGAAAAACTGTTTTATTAAGTTTGGAGAATTATAAATTATATCTTATTATACCGAGCAACGCCGGGTATATCTGGCAGCTGTTTCATAAAAATGATTTTCTTCGTGAAAATACAGTGTACATTTAAGCAGATTTTAAATAAGATAGGGTCTCCAATTTTCATCCAAGTGACTGCCCGGTAGGGAATTAGACGCACCGTTAGTATAAAGAACTTAACACATCTTCACCTTAAACTCCACTCTTTTACAGACAATATCAACTATCTATCCAAAAGAGTACCCTGTCGCCACATGCTGATAATTCATATGACAATCCGACATCAAACGCTCGATGTCCAACAGTAGACTGGCTGATATTCATTTTGGAACGCATCACAATAATTAAAAAGCCTGCTTATTAATAAAATGTGCGACAAAATAAAGAGCACTTTAGCTAGAATTAATGTGCTCTTTAAAGAGAACCCGCATACCTCTGATGTTATACAGAGGAAGAGAATTCATGAATTGGGTATGCATGCATATGATCTCGCATCCATATTAGTAGATACCCTAAATCATTCACGAGTGAGTGGATAGTTACTTCATAGAAAAGTTTTCCTCGAATTCCTGTTTGGGGAGACCCAGGTATTGCATATCGATTTCCTTGTTATTCGAGGGAAAGAAATACTTGATTTCGACTTAATAGGTGAGTACTTTCTCAGGTGGGGATGGTATGTCGATTAATAAATGTTGCTTGTTACTATGTTTCAGTAGGAATGCTGAGATGAATGCAGTTGATATCCTGAGTTTTGTCGTTTGGTGCATACCTTGGAAATTATTTAACAGAGGGTTATTTATGTCACAAGCTGTCACACTTTCAAGTACAGGAAGGTGAGAAAATTAGATGTTGGAACATAATTTGCTTATTCTACGGTGAAATGTTTAGCTATAAGTAAATATAATTTCTGCAAGCACTTTGGAATCATTCATTTAAGTACCTTGCATCTCATAACGATGAATAAGAAAAAAAGGCATTAGAAGCTAAACTAAGAATTTCATAGAATGATTGATGTCAATGGCTCTGATGTGAAAGAATATAATAGCCGGTGAACATAATGTTTCACCTTCTCATTATGAAACAAAAGGAAAGCGTCAATACAACGCGATAATTTTTTCACCTTCTTAAATAAATCCAAATCCTGGAAGCTGCAAAGTGAGGAAGAAGTCACATTTTTGGTATTTCTTTACATACACATAAAAAATACCCCTCTTCGCTCATAAAGAAGTTATCTATGGAAACAAAAAAGTTTTTCTGCGAAAAACGAATTGAAAGCGAAAGCGGTAGAAAAACAATGTCCGCGCGAGGAGCTTATTAAAGAAGCAAAATTTTTCCGAATGATGTATATATATTTTAATTTACTCACAAATATTATTTTTCTTCGACACACCCCGAATATTTTTTGTTTAGCCTTTGGCTAGTTTCACTTTCACAAATTCAATCCGGAAATTTCTTTGTAGTCTCTATGCGACAGTTTTTATTTTTCACTTGAGCCGAGTCGGAGATATAGATTTTTTTCCCTTTCTTTGTTTTGAACCACGTTCTTTTGTTCTTGCCCGAGGAATGGAAAAAAGCGTTGTTTGTTATTGTTATTTGAAACATCCCAAGATAAAATACGCGCTGAAGTTCTTTTTTTATTGAATTTATTTAGCACGAGAACCGTTTTTTGCTGGTCCATAAAAGTGCTTTAATAGTTTTGTTAATAATAATGCCTCATTAAAGGTAGTTCTTTGACGTTTTTTGGCAGAGTTCTTCGGGCTGTGAAAATCAATTTAACGCATGGGAGTGTAAGCATAAAAATGTTTAACCATTCTCGTATATTTGGAAAGATAAACAGGTCCTATTTTTGCGATGAAAAAATATTTAGATCCAGGGAAAGTATGTATTGATTGAACTCATAAATGGAGAAAATTATTTCAGTGGAAAAGAAGACTCAATTAGAGAAGTTTTTTTATTTTAAAAGGAATCGTCAATGGTCTTATGAAAATGAATTAAGTAGCATTAGATTTAATAATAATAATTGATAAAATTTAACGAAAATTAAATTAAATATTAATAGAAATTGAATTAAAAATTAATTTAAATTCTTTTGCAGTATACAGAAAGGCGCATATGCAGCTGCTTCTGATAGAATACACGAAAAGAAAATTAGAACTTCAAAAATTCAGTTAAAAATGATAAAAAATTAACATCAATAAAACCTTAATATAAAACATAAAAAAGCAAATTAGAACGAAAAATACAATTAGAATGAAAGCAAAATGGAAGAAAATTGGAAAAGATCGAAAATGGTGATTTTAGAGCTACAATGGCGTGTGGTCTCTGAGAAAGAATCGCCATTTTGGTTCTTTTCCAATTTTCTTTCATTTTGCTTTCATTCTAATTGTATTTTTCGTTCTAATTTGCTTTTTTGTGTTTTGTATTAAGGTTTTATTAATGTTTATTTTTTATAATTTTTAACTTAATTTTTGAAGTTCAAATTTTGTAGCATTAGATTTAAATGGATTTGCGATACTTAGCCACTTTTCACTTGACTTAGACACGTATATCTAAGATTTCATCAAATTATAATTACAGTAAAACCTCAGTTAACCGAACTCGGATTAAACGAAACCCGAGTTGTCCGGAATGCCTCTGAAATAGAAAATCCAAAAAACAGACACTGTACTGCACGGAAACAATCGCGATGGCGAAATGTTTTGCAACTATAACCTCACTTTTTTCACTTAAGCCTACCCATGGATTTCATTGATCAATTTCAGAATGGTAAAATTAAAATTAATGGGTATTAACAACATTAATTACGATATTGTTTACCTATGCCTGTCAGACGCATTGAGCCCGAACTCGCCGGTGCGAATATTGCACCAAACGGAGGGTTAACTTTAATAAAGAACGTGAGTGTGTCCTACAAAGAGAGTTTGAATTCGCTTTGCATTCTAAACATTACAGAATTACATACTGTAACTAGGTACAAAATAGTAATAGATGTCCATGGCTTAACCAAAAAAAATGTTGTACGGAACGGCTTCCTCCTCTTTAGTTCGGTTCACCGGCGTTATACTATAGAGGAGGAATTTACATTGAGGGCGCATAGGGGTTGAAAACCGGTGCTCGAGTGAAGTCACGAGACTTGCGGACAGATCTTCAACTCGGAGAAAGCACGTTGACACGTCAACAACGGCGCATATATTGAAGAAAAAGGTTGTTGCAAAGAGAAAGGAACTAAAGGATTACCCTATTCATTCTACAGGAATGTTAGCATTTACTTATCTGCTTCTTTTTACTATTTAACTCTTTTTAAAAAGAGAAGCATTGCATAACATCATAGAATATTGAATGTTTATCGCTATTATGAACACTTTTTGGTATTATTTGATTTCTTGAGAACAATTTGAATATCTTCAATCTGATAGAAAATTTTTTTGGAGCCATAAAAATTTTGTATTGTGTACCAAAATGAAATGTTTTATGGTTTACGTAAAAATGCTGTTTGGAGCCTTAGATCCGTGTTTTGGCGCCTTCCGTTTTTTTTCAAATATCTCGTGTTTAGAAAGTTGTTTGTAGTTACTTGTATGCAGATTGTGTAGTTCGTTTATTTTAGATTAATTTTGTTAATCTATTACAATTGAGTATGTGACTCTTGGTAGCTGTTTAGTTGAATTTTGATTTGCAGAGTTTGTTTATTTGAATAGGAAACAATACACTTGTACGTTTGCGGTAACTTTAAAAACGTAAAAGTAAATATTTTTTATTGGATTATTTATTTTTTAAATAACGGATATATTTTCATTCGAGTGCATCAACATTTTAGAATAGGAATTGTTGAATAACTTTTCAGATTTTTCATCAAATTTTAAAATAACATTCCAATATTCAATTTAGTCTTGAGTAGGTGTATTAACCCCTTAACTGGTTTGTTTTCTCAATTATCTAATTAGATGACACGTAAAGGACAGTTGAAATGTTTATGGATTTCAAATCATTTTTTGTATCAAATTATAACGTCTCAGAATGACATTGTTTAGTTTTTAAGTTTAAAATTACGATAATTTTATGCACGTGCGGTGTAAGGGCGAACCAGTATGGAGTTAATGCTAAGAAAACATGCTATCGATGCTTTTGCACATCAAATGCAAAATGAGTCATAATTTAGATGATAAAAAGATTCATTTAACTATTTTGGGAAGCGTCAGTGTCCAAATTGAAGGGAAAATATTTTCTTTCTTAAAGGTGACAATCAGATAAAACTGGGCTTGGACATTAGAAAACGTAGCTATGCAAGTAACACAAAATAGAACGAAAACAGTTTTGATATTACCAAAGAAACGGTATTCGTGTTGGCATCAGCACAAACATTATCGATATCTTTTTGAACAAAGAGATCAAAATCAGTGTTTGGTTTTACTGTCTGATAATTGATTGATTAAATTTCTGTTTTCAAAATATTTGAATAAATAAATTTTAATGCGCCAGATATGTTGAGAATTACACATTCAAATCAAGAGTATTTGTAATATCAACGATTTCTGGAAAAAATTGTCAAATATTTTAGAATAATTGTATCATATCACATGATAAAGACGAAGCAAGAATCAATAACTTTTATACCAAAAGCAGCGAGAATGATAATGGTTTCGATGTGCCAATTCCTAATTGATTAAATCGAGCAGCGTGATAAATTGGATGAAAGCTATTTGCTCCGAGAATAAATTATTGTAATATAAAGGGAATTGTAATATTTCAAGCCTACTCGCAAAATGAATGAATTTGGGAAATGACTGTCACATACTTATGAATGAAGTATATTATATCGTAAGAGAATATAATCACTAGTTTTAAACCAATTATATCATTAATGATTATTGGTTTAATTTTTAATTTGTAACTTATTCTTTCTGACACCATGATAAATTGATTTAAAATCATTTACTTAGCGAACGAAATATATTTAAAGATTGAATAAAATCAATGAATGACGATGAAACGCAAGTTTGCAGGAAAAATAATACGATAGACAACCTACAAACTTTACCTGTAATTTCACTGTTCGACTGATTATATAAATATTAAATACGAAATTATCATGTACAAAAAGGTAAAGTTCGTGATTGACAAATGGTTCAGTTTCATTACTTCATCAAATTACTTAAAATTCTGAGTCTCCAAGAGAAAACATCAGAGATCGTTTAAATTGCTTGACGAAATTAATTAAATTTCAGTTACTGGTTTAAAAAAGAAATAAATTAATGAAAGAAAATTAAATTAATTATATTTAGTTCTAAAAATATTTTACAAGTAGTTTGCGCCAACTTGAAAAATCTCAAAGTAGTCTATAAAAGGAATGAATTAAATTTGATGAACGAACGGTTTATATAATTCAGGTTTTAATTGCGTGAAATTGAATAAACTATACGGTATCGTTAACAATATTATGTATGTCATATCCATCCACTAGAAAGATCCATATCCCATGTTTTCTAATTAGAATAAAATCAAAGCAAGCAGAAGCACTCAGCTATAGTTAATCTCCCTCTAATAAGATTAGAAAAATTTGTTAAGAGTAAACATTTAATTAAATCAGTTTTATGTCAAAGACTGTTGACTAGAGTAAAAGTTCACTTTAATTAGCTATCATTTTAATGCTTAATCAGTTGCTTTATTGAATTTCCTATTTTTATTAGTTTATTACAGAAAAAGTTTGAAATGCAAGTAGATTTCTTAAATCAGTTCTCTTAAACTTTGGGGATCAAACTCAAAAGGAGTTGTGTGACATCCTATCAGGATTGAAAATTTTTGAGAGCATGATATTTTGTTCAAGTCCTTAATATTATTAATAAAGAATGATATAATAATCTATATATATATATAAAACGATAAGTTAAGTGTGAAAGAAAAAAGGTTAGTTTGTCTTTTGCCGATGGCAGCGATCGGTTTATTTACAAAATCATACTGGTAGCCATGTTAGGCTTAAACTTCATAGTCCTACCCTGTTACCATATTCGTTCAGGTGTAAAATAACTTCTTCTCGAAAATAAAAGTTTAAGATGAAGAACTTACAATATTTCTTAGAATATAATGAAATTTTCGATGAAATTATTCGAAAGAGAGCAGTTAGAAATGAATCAGATGGGCTTAGGCAAGCAAGAGAGAGCAAGTGTGAACATTGTACTTTGGCTACTTTTTTGTTATACGCAGACCACTTGGCGCCTTTTTTGTCTTGGCGAATTTTCTTGGGGTGCTGAATCGCCAGTTTGGCTTTAGAAGCGATAGAAAAATCATGGTATTCTATGTAACTGAACGCAGATGGACTGCGCGAAATCAACTAGTATAAGCATATTTTAATAATATTCTTAAAAGTTGTACTATATGCTTTTTCAATTGTCCTTTCGTGAAGTCTCTGCTTTCTGCCATCCAAAATGCCATTGCTAGTGGAAAAAAAATTAGCATCAACATTCACATTATCCGAGTACGGCGGGGGGCTCATCACGAGTACGTGGACGAGAAGCCGCCGGATAAGTAAGCGAGGTCTCGTTTCTCGACATATTATTGAGTATATTAATTGTGTTGGTTGAGTTACCTCCATTTCGTTGACTGGTTAGAACTCCTGCGGAAAGGGCGCTGCCATTGAAGGCTATAAGGACTTTTAATTGAACCGTGTACAATTTTTAAGAACTTTAATTCAAATAAAAGTTAAGTTCAAAAAAAATTGCTACATCTCTAAAATTCAATAGTCTCTTACTCAATTGAAGAAAAAAATTTGAAAAAAAAAGAGCATTTTAGGATTAAAACGTCTAATCCTAATTAAAAACATTAAAATTGTTTCACAAATAAAAAGTGTTTTTTAAGCCACGTGTTTTTTAAACCTTGAAAAGAAGCCAAAGAAAAATTTCCACTGATAACAGTATCAAGAAAAGAAAATTCCTTATCTGTATCTTATAATCTCAACGGAGAAAAGAAAACTAATGCAGTGGAGTGCAAGCACACATTTCACATTTTGTATCGTGACTTGGTTGGATAATTAAGTAATTTTGTCTTGGTTCTGGTCGCTTGATAAATGACCGCCTTTTGTAATGGTTTATTGTCATCGGAGCCAGTATTCGCATCAGCAATCGCCACACCCGTCACAGACAACATCAATTACCGTTACTCGTTTCGTGTTGTTTGGAGGATAATTTAGAAGTAATGTTCCGTATGAAATTGAAACCATGTTTTGTGCAGTGTTGTTCCATGCATTGGAATGATCTCGTTTCGATGTATATCGATGAGTCTCTAGGGAAAATGGTATCGAAATTTAATGATCGATCATAAAATATAGTTATGAATTCGATGGAAGGTGCTTCAATTCAAACTGTTTGAGAGAATGTTTAGCTTTTTATTGTAGTTTGTTTAGGTGAATAAAGCCTTATTACTTGCCCCTGAAATAGTAACAATAAAGTAATTTTATTTTATTGAATATAAAATATAGTAACACTCAGAAATATGCGAAAATATGCCGATGTGTAGGATTTGTTTTAAAATTGAATAGAAATCTCTGATATATTTGTAGAAATAGATAAGTTAACTTTGAAATGGTACTAAAGACACCAAATAAGTATAAAGATCGTTAAATTTTTTCCAGTAAAATAAAAATTTATTCTTAAGGAATGTCTTCTTATATGAAGGCTTATATCTTTATATTTGAAAAATTTCATTATCTAGAAATGTAGCATATGTAAAATTCAAAATAAAAATTTTCTGTCAACAGATTCATGTGTAGAAACTCGCAGTTTTTGATCTTATAAATCTTACTTTTGTAATTTGTGTATTTAAATTTTGAAGTTTTATTTTTTTATGTTGCATTACAAATCAGGAAATTAACTTCGTGAAAAATATCATGCACTTGAATTCCAAGCAACTAATTCTTTCACATGTAACTAATAAAACGAGATTAATTTTAAGCTTTTGTATGTTTAATGATTGCATTGTTTCCAAAAATATAAAGTGAAGGATATGCACATGATTTGGAAAAGCAATGAAAAGTTGACACGATGCTTTGAGGTACTTTGTAATTCGCCATAAATTCAGTAATAAATATGTTAATAATTTTGGACCTAAGCCCAGATTTTTTTTTATCTTTTGCTGTCTTGAAAAATGATGGGTATTTTTGGTTGAACAATGGAAGTGCTAGATATGCCTCAATGTACAACGACGAGGTAGAAAGGAATATAACAGATTATTTAATGTGAAATAATCATAAAAATATTCAATTTAACTCTAAATATTTCTATTACAATGAAAGCAATCAATATTAAAATATTATTTTTAAAATTTTGCATCGAAACGACAAAGACACGAGACGTAAAAGTCTTAAAGTTTAGTAAATGATGGATTAAATTTCTAGACTGAAGGATGTTGTTGCGAATCTGTAATATTGATTCCCAGGCATATTAGTACTATGGTTAGAAAGATACATTTACAGAGTTTGGATTTCGAAATCTTACTCTTGAAGTCTTTGGATCAAGGGAGCTTTCTGGCCTTCAGGTTCCTTAAAATTCAAAAGCCATCTCAAGGAAGAATGATCAGTTCGGAGAAGAATCCATGAAATGCTCTATAGATTTTACAATGGCTAGTAGTTCTTTACGTGTGCACAATAATTTATTTCTGGATTACCCAATCTCTTGCTAAAGCAAGCTATAACACGCTCTTCATTTCCTATTTTCTGGGAAGGCAGGGCTCCCATTCTTTTATTACTAGCATCCGTATCCAAGATGAAGTCTGTGTCAGTCCGAGGGTAGTTCATAAAAGGAGAAGATGTCAGATGAAGGTTCGCAACAATATGTTGAAAGACATTACGTATGAACAAACATTATTTGAAAAGCATTGAAAGCAAAACATACTTAAAAGAAACAAAACCAAGAAATGAAGGCTACAAGATTTTAATGAAAATATACCATGTTAAAAGGGAAGAAAATCAATAATGTTTAAACCATATACATCGAAAACCGTAATTGGATTTACTACTTAATTACTAATTAATTACATTTATCTCTTTAAGATATTAGAAGAAAAGAATTTTCTGAAAAAATAAAACATATTTTAAAATTAATGAAAAGCTTAGCAAATTATTGAAAATTTAATATTTTCTGAAGCAAACATACCAACCTTGTCAAAGGACTTCTGAAATTAATTAAATTTCATTCACTAATTAAATATTTAAATTAAGGAAAGAAAACTAAATTTCAGAAGTTTCACTCACATAATAAGCCACAGGGAGTTTCCACTAAAATGAATTATTAAAAAATATTAAATACTAATGAATGAATTGATTATGATGAATGGACCGTCTAAACAATTAAGGTATTCACTACATGTAATTGATTCAACTATGCGATGTCGTAAACAAGATTATTTATACCATACCTAGTCTCCAGAAACATCCTCTTTCCATATTCTCTAATTAAAGTAATATCAAGACACGCTGAAACTTATAGCTAATCTACTTCTAATTAGATTAGAAGAATTTTATAAAAGGCAGCATTTAAATAAATTATTTTATATCAAATATTAGTGACAAGACTATAAATGCAATTTAATTAACTTCGTTCCTGATGATTCGTTTATTGCTTTACTGCAATTTCAAGTTTTTCTGTTTTCGCAGAAGCACTCTGAATTAGTTCTAGTTAATCAGGACGGGTTTATCTCCCGGGATTACCTTCAGGTAGGCAGCATGTAGTGCCATTTTGCGGGCAAAAAATGCTTTGACACCATGTGTTTCCCTTTTCGTATAATAAAAATATTGTAGTAATAATATTAAAAAATATATAGTAATTTAATTAAGGGATTTCATTAATAACTGTCTTAACTGTTTTCTTAATTATCTTTGTTGTACAGCCTGGAAATAAATCCTTACTGATGAATTTTAGGCTTCTGCTTTTATTTTGTGGCATGCACACCTATTAATAGGGATGCACAGTAATCCAATGACGTGAATTAATTTCTCTCTCTATCAAATGTTTTGTTTAATTTTCACAGATTTTTAATTGATTCTAATGAATGTGTAAACTCATTCAAGGTTATTTAGTCCGGTGTCTATCGAAGGGAGAAGAGCTAGAGAGGAAAAAAAGGGAAAGTATGCGGTGCTTTTTCGATGAGCAACACAAGCATTAAAAAGAAGAGAATGTTACTTAGGATTTATAGGAATAAAATCCACGGTATAAAGTAACTTCTGTTGTCCCTGTGGCAATCGTGTGGAGGAAAAAATGGAGTACCAAGGATTGCTAGATTCGGGCCAATGGTTCAAAGAATAGAAACAAAAGGAAGAGAGTGATTTAACTGCTGGCCGAGGGGCCAGACGAAGGAGAGATGACGAATGAAAATCAACGAAAGATGCTGCTGCGAAAAACTGTTTGATTAAGTTTGGAGAATTATAAATTATATTTTTTATACCGAGCAACGCCGGGTATATCAGGCAGTTGTTTCAAAAAACTAATTTTCTTCCTGAAAATACAGTGTACATTTAACAGATTTTAAATAAGATAGGGTCTCCAATTTTCTTCCAAGTGACTGCCTGATAAGGATTTAGATGCATCGTTAGTATAAAGAACTTAAAACATCTTCACCTTAAACCGCGCTCTTTTACAGACAATATCAACTATCTCTCCAACAGAGAACCCTGTCGCCACATGCTGATAATTCATATGAAAATCCGACATCAAACGCTCGATGTCCAACGGTAGACTGACTGATATTCATTTTGGAACGCATCACAATAACTAAAAAGCCTGCTTATTAATAAAATGTGCGACAAAATAAAGAGCACTTCAGCTAGAATTAATGTGCTCTTTAAAGAGAACCCGCATACCTCTGATGTTATACAGAGGAAGAGAATTCATGAATTGGGTATGCATGCATATGATCTCGCATCCATATTAGTAGATACCCTGAACCATTCACAAGTGAGTGGATAGTTACTTGATAGAAAATTTTCCTCGAATTCCTTTTTGGGGCGACGCAGGCATTGCATATCGATTTCCTTGTTATTCGAGAGAAAGAAATACTTGATTTCGACTTAATAGGTGAGTGCTTCCTCAGGTGGGGATGGTATGTCGATTAATAAATGTTGCTTGTTACTATGTTTCAGTAGAAATGCTGAGATGAATGCAGTTGATATTCTGAGATTTGTCGTGTGCTGCATACCTTGGAAATCATGTAACAGATGGTTATTTATGTCACAAGCTGTCACACTTTCAAGTACAGGAAGGTGAGGAAATTAGATATAACACTGTTATAAGAGATTCGTGATCACTCAACAATAATACCAACAAAGAAAATCAATGGGAGAACCATTAAACCTGTGAGATTCAATACGTAAACAAGTCAAAAATTAAAGGGGATTCAAATGCTTTGTCCGAAACATTGTAGCATGATAATGTTTTAAGTATGATTCGTCTGTCTTGTATTTGTTGGCTTGATTGCATCAGCCACTGCATTCAATGCGTAACGTTTTCAGAATACAAAAATTACAGAAAGAATATAAGTCTAAAAAATTATCATAAAATAAAAACATCTAATGTTTTGAAATATTTTAAAGAATAAGCTAGAAATAAGATGAAATGTTTATTATTTATTTTTCCTTAGTCGCACGAGATCTGTTAAAACTTTTACATTGATTCACATTAAAATAGCGACATTATTAAAATATTCACAGAATTTTTTATTCTTTGTAATCCAACATTTGATGGTTTGGTGTCATTTTATCTTGTTTTGCTTTGACTTGTTTGAGATTCAATTTATGAGGACTGTTAGTGATGATAAATTGCTTTCTGATCTACTCCTGTAGTTTAGATAATAATCTCATTGATTTAAATGATCCAATTTAGGAAACATTTGAACTACAACAAAAAAGTCCCTGACCTTATTTTCAAATTATTTTAATAAAATGATTACAGTGAATTGTAGCCAAAGAATATTCATATCTGAAGATATAGCATCATATTGGGCCGCGGTGGCCTAGTGGTAAGGTCTCGGCTTTGGGGCCGGAGGGTTCCATGTTCGAGACCCGATTTCACTGAAGATCCGCCGTGTATGAGGCCTGTTGCACGTTAAATCATACGTAGTGGCCAAACGTCCTCCCGTTGGTGTGGCGTGGAAGTTTGGAGAGGGGGGTGCCAGCTCAGGTGTCGTCCTCGTCATCTGACCGAGGTTCAAAATTACGAGGTCCGTCCCAAAATAGCCCTCGTGTTGCTTCAAAACGGGACGTTAATATAACTAAACTAAACTAGCATCATATTTACCTACTTTCTTTAAAAGAGCGCAAGGGTGTTTTGTCTTTTTTAAAAATAATTATTGGGTAAGACTCAAATCTAAACACTTGTTCTGTAACTGTGACTACGTAGCGCTTACTCTTTAAAATGATATCATGCACTCCATCTACATTGTTGGAACATAATTTGCTTATTCTACGGTTAAATGTTTAGCTATAAGTAAATATAATTTCTGCAAGCACTTTGGAATCAT
>BGPR01022943.1:0-24785 GCA_013235015.1 Araneus ventricosus | reverse complement strand
ATATATATATATGTATAACGCTTTTTCCCATGTTATCTTGTGAACACGATAACTGGAGTAATTTTGACGTAAATTTAACCAGCTTGGGATATGTTGTAAAGATAGTGAAAATCTCGGTCGAGTTCGTAGATGGGCTATCCAGTTCAAAGGGGGTGGAAATGGTGGGGGGGTGGAAATTTTCATTTTCCCATAATTCCTTTACAATTGAAAATAGAAAGAAAATTCAAATTAGGCGAATTATTGCCTTATCAAAACGAACAATGTTTGAATTTAAACTTTTTCGATACCTACAATTGCTTAGAAGTTATGAGCTGAAAAGTGATTTTCCCACCCTTCCCCTCCTCTCCCACTAACTTAAAATACGTTTTAACCTATGCATGTTACCCCTCGTTGGAAAGCTCTCGTCATTTGCAGTTTCTTCCACCCTCTTTCATTCTTGTAGCTCCAATACTTATGAGAATAGAGGGCAAAATGTTCTTTTCCTTATTATTAGTAGTAGAGAAGTATGTGCATAACGCTTTGGCCCGTGTTATTTTGTAAACACGATAACTAGAGTAATTTTGATTAGATTTTAACTGGCGACGGATATGTTGTAAGGAGGGTGAAAATCTCGGCCGAGTTCGCAGATGGGCTAACCAGCTCAAAGGGGGTGGAAATGGTGGGGGACTGAACATTTCATATTCCCATAATTCCCTTACGATTCAAGATAGAAAGAAAATTCAAATTAGGCGAATTATTGCCTTATCACAACAAACAACTTTTGTATTGAAACTTTTTTAATAGCCTCAATTTCTTAGAAGTTGTGAGCTAAAAAGCCATTTTCAATCCCCTCCCCAACTTATCATTTCCCCATAGCTCTGTTACGACTAAAGATAGAAAAAAAATTTTCAATTAGGCGAATTATCACCTTATGATAACGAACAACTTTTATACTAAAAGTTTTTTGTCTGCTAGAATTGCTTATAAGTTATGAGCTGAAAAGCGATATTCAATACCCGCCCCCCACCCCAATTTATCATTTCCCCATCGCTTCGTTAAGATTGAAGATAAAAAGAAAATTTCAAATAGGGGAATTATCACCTTATCATAACAAACTACTTTTATATTGAAAGTTTTTTGACAGCAAGAATTATTTAGAATTTATGAGTTCCATCAACCGCATTCACCTTCACTTTTTATACGGTATAATATATAATTAATTTATGACTAATTAATTTATAGTTAATATCTTTGTTAAATTTTGTTAATTATAACCGTTAATTGATATACCTGGCTTTGCTCCGGATTAAAATGTTTTCATGTTTAATATTTTTAATGTAAAAATTATTATTGTATAAATATTATAATACACAAATTACTTTTCTGATCTAAAACGCTTTTAATTAAAATGAGAATATCAATTGAACCAGACAATTTTGAAAAATATCCGTTTTCTTCATACCTTATTATTTGTTATATGGGTACTTCAAATTTTGTTAACAATTACTAAAGTCAATGAAAGGGTTTAATGAATATTTTGAAACAATTAAATTAACTATTTAATTATTCATTAATTTAAAGCGCGAAAATTAATCAATAGCTGGTCCCGATATAAATTGTTAAATCGTTTACTTTTAAAATTTTCTTTTAGCATTCTTCCTTCTGGAAACAGTTCTTCGTATTATTTTTGATCAACAAGAATATTGTTACGAATTCAGTTTAAAATTAATTTTGAAAAAAAATATTAAAATGATAGAAACAAATTTATGGAAATGAAAGACATTGCGGAAAAATGCCTTGCTTAATTTTTAATTAAGTGAAATTTTAAGCATCTTTTAGGCTTTGAAAAGTTGAAGGTGACCTTTCTCTTTTCTTAAATAAAAAGTTTGCAAAGTTTGATTGAAATCAGTCCAGTGGTTTAGGAGATGTGGAACATACATACATAGCCACAGTGACTTTTATTTAAATTAATATAATTATTAGATAATTATAAGATAAATATTGCTGGCATATAGTATAAGCCATAATAAAGGTTTTAGTGGAGTTTTGTAACAATTAATTTATAAACTTTAATTAAGTAGATAGTTAATTTTAATTAATCATATAATTTTAATAGTTAATTTGATAATAGGTTTTTTTGACAGAATACTTTAATTTGATATTTAACTAAACATGGCGGGACCATGATTTGTTTAATAAAATCAATATAAAGTAGCCAAAAATAAGAGTAATTAAATAAGAGTTCCCTTTATCCTTTTTGCTATTGAAAAATATCTGCTTAACTTTAAAATTGTTTGGGATTTTCTGCCTGAGTATTTGGTTTTAACCGTCCATGGAGATTTAAATTCGCTGTTCAAATTGGCTGCATTTATATCCTATGCTTTAAAAACACGTATTCAATTTGCCACTCATAATGTTTAATAATTTTTATTCTCTTATATGTTAAGAATTTAGTGACTATTATCTCTGTAACCAGGGATAAGATATAATAGTAACCACTATTATCTCTTAACTCTCTAAATGAGCCCATTTTAGTAGTGTTTAAGTGTATCATGTCATGTGGTTTTACCATATGACAAAGTAATGTTCGCACAATTATATTATAACCTAGATTAAATAAATTAATTTTTAAATCTAGAGTCCTTCTTCATTCGTGCCACGAGTCAATTTCTTGTTACTGTTTCAGATAGGCTGGCTTAATGTTACCTAGGAGATATTTGCACTGCTGAGATGTTTATTTCTTTATGATTCCTACCTGTTGAACGATTATGTGTTGAAACATAAAAAAATTGACCAATGTACTGACCGATAAATCTATCATAACTTTTTAGAATGAAAAATGGAATGATAAAACCTTGATATAGCAAAAAAACAAATGACATGAAAACACACAGAATCGCAGCGTAGATACTGTAATGTGTAGAAACAATAAAGTCATTGGCTATGTCTGTATTGATCAATATGTAATATTTCATGACTTTTGTAACATTAACGTAAAGGAATCTACCTTTGCCTTCAAGCTTGCCGAAAAGGGATTTTTTTTATTGTCCACGCCGACCCAGCAATACATAAATAAATAAAAACGAATAACTCATCAGAAATGAAATAGTTCCTGCAGTTCCCCATTCTTTAAAAATTTCGTTTCTGTTATTCGCCTGAGGCGTTTTTTTATTGTCCACGCCCACCCTGCTTACCCAAAGGTAAACACGTCACAAGTCGGCGGGAAAGAAATTCAATACAAATATTAGCGTAATACAATACAAAAAATTGGGCAGTACAATACAAAAATCAATATAAATAAAACATAAAAATAATTACAAACATAAATTAGAAATAAATACAAATATATGTAATCAAAAAATAAACATACATAAAAATAAGAAAGACGTGAGAAATTCATAAAATGCAATAGGTATTAAATAAAATTTAAATAAACAGAAAAAATTGCACTGAACAGGGGCAAGATACAAGAAAACCCCAAATTCTTTAGCATAATTTAGAAAAGGAAAAAAGAAAGAAGATCAGGTGTGCCATGATACTGTTGGGAAAGTCTATTGCATATGTAATCATTTAATGGAACACCTCCCGAATTTTAAAAGTTGCATTTTTGTTAAGGAGTATAGCAAACAATTGAACACTGAACGAAGAATAACAATGGAAGTTCGCATGCGGCTTGTGAATCAAACGTTCTGCGTCACATCCTCAGATGTATTCAACTACACCTACTTCCCCGCACCCATTATAAGAGGGCGCTTCCGTCGATCGGTGACAAATTTGTTTTGTCAGCACCGGAACTTGTTGCCACCCAGCAGCGACGATGCATCGGAAGATGGCGCTGTCGGGCTTGAACTGTGAAGACATGGCTTTTGGTTAGCGTTCGTGAACTAATTCACTGAAACAGCGACAAGGCACCTCTGCTTAAAATTTTTATAAATCGAGCACTCTTCGGGAAGAGGCTTTTCACATATATTTCGGCATACGTATTCCTTGAAACACCGATGAGCGGAGAATAACAACTTATTTTTTATAACTTTCCAAATTTTTAAAAAAGTGGTGATTTTATAAATTTTTCATTCACATCGCCTGGAAACGCCATTTTTTAGGTTTTTTTTTAATTTCCTAGTCAGCAGAGTGATTAGATACATCAACATATATGCAGAAGAATTTATAATTTAACTTTACACTCAGGATCATCAACCACAAATAGTCGAGTAATATACTAATTGCAGATTTTACAAACTTAGTTTAAAGCCGCTTCCTGACTTGAATATTAATGCTCTGAAAAGCAATGAAAGTGCGTGCATGAGTTCTCGTAGCATGCGTGCGTGAGCAGCGCCACCTAAGATCTCGCTTCGCTTGCTTGTGCATGTATTTGTCATTCGTCTTCACTTAGTGTATACTAAATGATCTACGATTCCAAGAGTCGTCAGGGCAATTTAAAAATTTTGTCAGGATGTCTTCAGCGGACTTCGAATAGTTAATTCGGCTGATCGCTCCTAGAGTGGCCAAAAAAGATACAAAATTTCGGTCAGCAATTCCTGTTGCTGAAAGATTGGCCATAACTTTACGTTCTTCAGCGACTGGGACTCCTTCAGCAGTTTGGATTATCTAACCGGTGTTTCCAAACAGTCAGTCTCTTCCATAGTGATGGATTTATGCAGAACATTGATTCAAGTTCTCAAAAGTTATATGAAGATGAGCAAATTTCTTTACTACTACGAGTAAACTTAAAATATTTAATGTGTTTTCTGACATTGTAGTTAGGTTTGCCTCTTGTTTTGTACATTTATGTGTCATCTGCCTTACACACGTAAAAAATTTTGATTTTATATATATTATCATAAAAAAAAATAACCGTACTGGGAAATAATAAGCATTTTCAAATGGTATGCAGTCAATTAGTGACATTTGGCCACTTTGATATTGGTATATTACGTTTGTTATATCATAGTAAAAATATTTGTCTTTAAAACTACTCACAAATTTCTGTTAGTATAATATGAATTAAATAGTTTAACTAAATAGCTTTATTCTGGAAAAGCAGTAAACATTATCTTTAATTATGAAAAATGAAGCATATAAAATTTCTATAAGACTGAAATTGTTTCAATCCAGACAAGTGATCTTTTACACTTAAATTATGAATGTAAAGAGAATTCACAAAAAGTAAAATCATCTTTTTTTAATCATTAATTTAGGCTTAGAAGTACTAGTTTTATTTCATTTTTAATGTGTATTATATGTATGTTTCATTCATTTTACTGATGATAGTTTTTGATATATATATCTTTTAGCTGCCATCTACCCCACAAGAATGGATTGTTGATACTACTGATTTTGAAAGAAGATGGCAATTTCTCCATTGTATAGGAGCAATGGATGGAAAGCATGTAGAAATTGAATGTCCACCAAACTCTGTCAGTGACTTCATTAATTATAAAGGATTTTTTAGCATCGTATTATTAGCATTATTTGATTCAAACTATAATTTCCGCTTCGATGCTATTGACTGCCAGGGTAGGATTTTTGATGGTGGGATATTTAAGCATGCAAAATTCCACACACTTCTAAATTCAAATCAATTAGGATTACCTACTGTAACATCTCTCCAGAATACAAATTTCCTGGCACCGTATGTTATAGTGGCAGATGATGCATTTGCACTTCATGAAAATATCATGAAACCTTATTCCCATTAGTCCAACGAGGTACAACAAAGAATATTCAATTATCGCTTAAACAGGGCACGAAGAGTAGTCGAAAATGTCTCCGGAATTTGCTCTTTGACCATTCGCATTCTACTCAAACCAATGCTTCTCTATCCAGAGAAGGCAGCCATTGTCACAATGACTGTCACATTGCTCCATAATTTCCTACGAGCCTCTAAATCGTCCTCCAGGTACATTCGACGATGATGTTAATGGGTAGTATGTTCCAGACTTGTGGAGGAAAGAGGGGGATGGTTCCTTACTGTCTGCAAAATGTGCCACGAAAAACCAAAGACCAAGCGAAAGCAGTCAGAGAAACATTTGCATAATATTTCGATGGCAGTGGAAGTGTGCTTGGCAGCATAAACCTTTGTAAATATTTTTTTCACTGTAAATATGCATGCATAGTTTATTTTTATTACATATTTTAGCAGCTTTACCTTAAATTGTTCAGCACAAAAACTGAAAGCCTTTTCAATTTACGAGCTTAAAAAAGTGTAAAGCTCTAATTATTGTGTTATAAATTTGATTGAATAAAATTTCTCTTTGTGTGCAATTTGTTTGATTTTTATAATCTAGTATAATACAGTTGGCACAGAGTTGTCAGGCTTGTAGTTCTGGGGGAAAAAATTGAAGCCATGTGCCTAACTGACAATTAAACCATGTTATTCTTGACTGGTGTTTTGTAGTAGAATTCAGTAAAGTAAATTTCAGTGAGTAGAGTAAATTTCAGTGACGCTTATGTTCTTTTGTGGATTAAAAAATTGTTATATGGAAAAAATTGCTCTGCACAATAAAAAGATAACATATTATTTATATTCAATGCAGTTAAAAAAAACTGAATATGAATTTTCTCATTTTTTTTTTTATCAAAGTTTTACATGGACCATCAGTTCTGTATCCCATACGCTTTTAAAAGTTAGACATTATATAAGGATTAGCAAATTGTTTTATTTTTAGTGAGAAATTTAACCATTTAATCATGTCATCTACATATTTTAAGTGTAACCTATGTATTATATCTGCAAATTTCAAAATAAACTCAAATTATTCAACAAGGATTTTAACTTGAGATTTTTTCTTGTTTTCATTTTATAAACATTCAGTTAATTTTTAAACTTTAAAAATGTACAGCTATATAAGGCTAAAATTAAATGAAATAGTATGATTTTTTTTAAAAAATAATATGCCTATTAGTTTGTATCTGTGGATATTATACATAAATTAAGTGTTGAATGAAATAAAATTAATTTAAAAAGATGTAGTACTGTTACATAAGGTCTTTTCCACAGATAATGTAAAGTTTTAAATTATTATTTTATCAGTAATATATTAATACCCTAATTCTGTTATTACAAAGGATATGTTTAATTTAAATTTTCAGTGATAACTTTAGGTTCTGTTTACAGTGATACAGGATGTCATATATCAATATCTGTAATAAGCTAAAATAAAGTTAATATATAAGCTCGTTATTACACAGAAAACAATGAAGTAAATTTTAAATTAATATATAAATATATAGATTTTATTTTTCTTTAAAACTAACGTAAGTATATAGAGTGAAAGATAGTACAAATTTAATCAGAGGAAATTAATATTTTATTAAGAAGGGTGCATTTCATTCTGGGATGGTACAATATCTGTGGGGCCATCATAGCACCCCATGTCGGCCTGATACAAAATCTTGTTAATTTCGCAACATAGTTCCACAACCTATTCTGCCCGTGCACTGTATTTTTTAATCTTTGACACAACGTATCGTCCATAAAAATCTAACATATCTTAACGTATCGTCCATAAAATCTTAACATAGACCTTCTTGTAGATTCTTCCAGATTTTATGGCCTTTTAGCATTCTAAAGCTTCCTCTATTCGAGGACTTCCTGATGTTCTTTCTTTAATGGAGGAGTTTGAGGAGTTTAAGCACGTGTAGATCATACGTCTGGACAGTTCTCATACTGTATCGAGATACAGCACCATCTACAAAACCCTCTTCTGTTGGAATTCTGCATCGGTGCGTGCACTGTACTTTTGAATCTTTTGAACAATGTCCATAAGACCAAACTACATATCATCTTTTGTAGATTCTTTCATTTTATTGGTCTTTTAACGTTCTAAAAGCTTCCTCTATTCGAGGACCTTCCTGATGTCTCTTTCTTTTAATGAGGGAGTTTGAGTTTAAGCACGTAGATCACGCACATTGACAAGTTCTGGCATACGAGATACAGCACCCATCTGCCAAACACTCCTCTTCTGCTGGAATTCTGCATCGTATTGTGCCTGTGCACGTACTTTCTGAATCTTTGACTAAATATCGTCCATAAAAATCTTAACATATCATCTTTTGTAGATTCTTTCAGATTTTTATTGGCTTTTAACGTTCTAAGTTCTTCCTCATTCTGAGGACCTTCCTGATGTCTCTTTCTTTAAATGGAGGAGGCTCGAGGAGTTAAGCCGTAGATACATGCTCATTGGACAGTTCTGGTCAATGTATCGAGATACTGACATCTGCCAAACACCTCTCTTCTGTGGAATTCTTAGTCAGTATTGTGCCTGTGCACTGTACTTTAATCTTTTGAACAATCGTATCGTCCATAAAAAATCTAACATATCATCTTTTGTAGATTCTTTCAGATTTTTATTGGCTTTTAACGTCTTAAAAGTTTCCTCTATTCGAGGACCTCTGATGTCTCTTTTCTTTAATGAGGAGGCTCTGAGGTGTTTGAGGTGTAGATGCAGGCACATAGGACAGCTCTGGCATCATTGTATCGATATACAGCACCTCATCTGCCAACACACTCCTCTTCTGTTGGAATTCTGCAGAAGTAAAATCCACAATACCCTACAAAAATTTTAAATTAATACCTTAATAAAGAAAGAATTTTATTAAATTTCCAGAAATTAATTATATATCGATAAAAATAAATGTAATTTTAATATTACTCATTTCGATTCTCATTCATTATTGATGGAGGACTCAGTATGAGAAATAGTAACTGCAATACTGAAGGTAAATTTAAAATTTCTTCTGACTTTTTGAATGAAATATAATTTTTAGAGAATTCCAAGTTATTTATAGAATTCATGAGAATAAGATAATAAATTTGATCAGTTGATAAAAACTACTACTATAATTTTCTTTAATATCTAAAGACAAATTATATATTACTGTTCCACAATCTTTCACTATTTGTTCATAACAAAAATGTAAATAGCTACCTTTTATACATTTTGAGTTGCTGAACACGAAAATCACCCTAAAAATTCTCTCATCAGATTTTTTTTGCAATTTTACTGTTTACATATATAAAATTATGGGACGCTATAATTACAATATGTAAAATAAAAGAAAATTTGGGAAAAGAAATAAAATAGGCATGGACATCCATAGGATGTTCTTGTTCAATTCGAAGCTCTACCTTCCTCTCATAAATCATGTGATTGAGTGGTCAAAACCATTTCCAACTCTGTAAAATCCTTACTGTAGAACAGTGATTCAATTGGTAGTTAAAAAATATTCAACAGAGATTAGTACTTACACTTTGAGTATATATAGTGTTGTTTGGCTCATCTTTACCAAGGAGGAACTCATTCGATCGAAGGCAAACCATTTTGTCACACACACTTAACACTTAACAGCTCCTAGAGCAGTATAATTTGTGATTTCCAAGGAGAAAATTGCATAGAAATCTCACACACATAACAAAAAAATTATATTATTTTAACTTACAAATTAAATTTGTAATTAATCAAGCAGTAATTGCATATCACCAATGATTCATTTTAAAGAGATCAAATAAATTTCAATGTAAGAACTTGAAATTTTGCAAGATGGGCCCGAGCAAAATTTCTTTAAATAATAACAGCTGGTTGTTTTAAGTCTTGTAACTCAAAACAAGTACAGAATTATAAAGCCTTATACCATCTAAAATATTAAAACTTTTATTCACGTATAAATGTACAGAAATCAATTTACAGAAGAAAAGTTAAATTCGTGTTTTCATGGCCATTTATAAAATTTATTTTGAACACTGTTCTAAGTATAACTTAATATTTATTGAATTGCAATGAAAAATTAAAATAATACATACCTTTCCCTGTTCTATATATGCTAGCCTATGATTAATATCATAGGCGAGCTTCTCTTCCTGACAAGCGGCTCGCCATGATATTTTTCAATTTATTAAAATTTTGTTTATTTTTTGGCCATTGTTTCTTGTATGTTTTTGAAGTTTTGTCTTTTGTTTCTGTTTGTTTCGATATAATGCTTTTTTGTTGACGCAGCTTTAGCGCGAATGTAGAAATTGCTTTCTCATTTTAGTATAATTTTCATGTATTTGTGTAATATTTAAATTATTTAGTTTTTCTGAAAATATTATGTTTTTTTTGTTGTTGTTTTATATCTTTTATATATATATATATATATATATATATATATATATATATATATATGTACGCATTAAATAGTAATATCAAAAATAGTAATACATAAAATCCAAACAGAAATGCAGATTCCTTAAACCTTAAAAGGAAATTAAGCTATGGTCAAAATTAAAAATCAAAAATAATACTAATAGAGAATAAGTCATTAAATATTGCAAAAGCCCTAAGATATAAATTGAATCTAAAAGAAATTACGCTACAACAATAATCAAACTTAAAATAAAATATTGCACTTAAAACCAAAGCATCTATAGTTAAAAATAAAACTCAAAAATTCTCTAACCTTATTAAAATTATCACAAATAATCATGATAAAGAAATACTAAGGAAAACTGAATCATTTAATATTGCAAAAGCTCTCAGAAATAATAGGCGGTGTAGACGCCAAAAATTGTTTTCTTTTTGTTAGAAGCGTTCAGGATTTGACGGTGTAATGACGCCTGTGAGCAAAGAGCTCATCGTTTTATCTTAGATTTCTGAGTAAACACAATTTAAAGGAATTGTGTAGAGACACTTGTATGATCTGACCGGGTAATGACGTGTGAGCAAAGGGCTCATAATTGTTATAATCCGGAATAAAGAAATTTAATGGAATTTGTGTGAAGAAGATTTGTTCAGGATCTGTTGATTTATTAAGATGCCTGTGAGTATAGAGATCACTGTTGAAGGCTGGAATTCCTGAATATTCACACTGGTCCGTCACAACAAACAGCAGTCAAACCCCGTTAACACGAAAAAATTTCACTTAACACGAATAAAATATTGGACCCCGTTGATCAATTATGAGGAGCAGTGTTAATTCATTCCTTTAACACGAAAAGGCAAAACGTGAAATATCGCTTAAGACGAAAAGAAAATATTCTTTGAAAGCCAAAATCAGTTCTTTGACAAAAGTTCTCGGTGTCGAGTTTGTTTTTCGAAACTTCTTTGATTTTCCATGGATCCAGGCCTCTCGAAAGAGGGTTCAGAAGGGACAAGTGGGATGGTGATAAGGGCGGGGTGGGATTTTACTGAGGAAGTGTTAGGTGTCTGTGGGTCTGCATGCCAGTACTTTGCCCCGGGGCTCGGCCTGGCTCTCGGCAGCCCTGCATTCGTCGTTGTGAATGGAAATTTGTTCACGGTGGATAAAGCAAGAGTTTTTTTCTCGCAAGAATCACCTTCCAACCCTTCCCCCCTTTTGTTTCTTATTTCGGGGATGCTGGGAACGGGAAAGTACAGAAGAGAAGATGACTTTCTCGGAGTGACTCTAAACCAAGAGGCAATTGCAATGAAAACAGTGTATGGTTTTCTTATGGAGAAGGAAAATGCTTCGAATTCATTGGATAATTTAGAAAAGGTGGATGCCTTTCTGAAGAAATGTCATCTTAAAAAATTGAAACAAAAGTCAATAACTGACTTTTTTAAACTTTGAGAAACAAGTAAATATATTCATTATTTGATATATTACATACAATATTCTTATTTCTTCTCTAAACTTAAAACTGCTATACTTTTACGAGACGAGATTTATGGAGTACAGCCCTCTGCGGAGCAGCGGAGACCTCCAGTCGACTAAAAAACTGTAACACAGAAGACGCTAAAGTTCTTCAGAAGTGGTAATAATCTGAATCTGTGTGGCAAAGAGCAGAGCGAGGTGTTGCTTCGCTGCTGTCAGAGTCTGGAGTAAGCAGAGGGAGGCGTGGTCACTTTAAGTACTATTGCCGGTAGAAAGCTGGCGTCCAATCAGGAGTCGAGGCTTGCAGGTGGGTGGGAGTGCTGAGGAACTGACTTGAAGGAATTGCAGGAGAAGCACTTTTTGGGATAGTTTAATTAATTAGTTGGAGCAGTAGATTTAATTTCTCTTGTTTATCCATGCAGTGGATAAGTTTTTGACTGACGTCGATTAAGTTTGGGAAATCTTGCATCGCGATTTTAATGATTTTTCAGATTTCTGAAAACTGTAACTTTTTACCCTTTATTTAATAGATTGGTAATTGCTATGCTTGGTTATGAAGGTTAACACGAAATCCGGTTAACACGAAATTTTTTTGTGGTCCCGCCGATTTCGTGTTAACGGGATTTGACTGTGTTTGATATTTTGTCTTAACATACAAATTTTAGATCTTTAATAAATTTGTTAAAAATCAGAAGTTTTGCAGCCGTTTTCTACCCATTTAAGACTGGAAATATTTTCTTACTTATTTTTTTTAGTTTATAGGCAATCTTGGATCCTACTGGTACAGTGAAAAAAAATTTAAAAATTTAGCATGTTCCTCAAATGCAGGAGCTCACCCGTACAATTTTAGGCATTATCTATGTAAGCTTCACGTAATTTATTTTTTCAAAGTTTATTTTTCATTCAATATTAATTACTCAAAGAAAGAAATATTTAAGCATCGTAATAAAAAAATTATAACTTATAAGAAAAAAGATATTTGTAAATAAGGAAATTACAATTTTAATGACTAAATTTTTTTTAATGAAAATTTTTGAAACAGTTCTTAGTTTTTGATGAACATAAACATACCTCACATTTCTCACACCGAGTTTTAGAAGTGTTTTCTTCTTAAATAAGGGATACTCCTGTATTTTTAAAAGGCAAATGTAACTTCGATCTTGCAATATCTGGTTGTTCGCTTTTCCTTCTTTCTTGCACAATAGAAATTGCAGCTTTCAGACTTGGAAAGTATTCTTTCGCAATGTGAAGAAGAAAATGGCAAGTTTTTTCAATTATTTATCAATGATTTTTTTTGCAATTAAAAATATATCAGCAAATACCAATTGCAAGAATATGTTTTCGTTTCGGAATTACACATAATTTTTTATCTTTATAGGGTATTTGCATAAATAGGAATCTGTCTAAATAATAACGCTAGGCTTAAGAAGACAATAAAACAAATTTATCAGATTTATGATTATATACAATGGTAAATACAGCTAAAGCTGAATAATTCCAAAAGCTTTTAGAATTTTTTTATGAAACCTGGAATATTAAATAAATACAGATGATGTGGTTTTTTTCTCATAAATATGAAGTTTATCATGAAAGGATAACAAATAGAAATAATTTCATATGCATATTCTTAAAACTACAATTCTAGAAATCTTTGCGCAGGAAATATAATTCTCATTTTTCAATCATTTTCTATGTGCAAGTGAGCAAAAAATGGGATTCACTGCAACTATTCGTTATTTCTTCTGTTACTTTGGTGCCAGATTTAAAAAGTAGCCAATATGAACAAAACACAGTAGGTTTCGAAGAAACCAATTTCGGCTTTGTTTTCATATTTTTTGTGCCTTGTCGACCAGAAAGAAAAAGCTGGGTAAGACTTAAGAATCATGTGCGGTTTCCCGCCAAGTTGGCGAAAATCACGCCAACTATGAAACACTCGCCAAAAGTCCGCCATCTTGAATGGCTACGAGATTTGGAAAAAAGCGCTAAACTAGGCAGCAAGAGGGAGAAAAACGGAGGAAAAAAGACATGTAAAAAAGTATACCATAAAATTAAAAAATTGAATTCTAAACGAATAAGAAACACTGAACAAGAATTCTTAATGAAAAATATGAAAGGTAATATTAATTAAAAATGGAAAATTACGGTAACTGATTTAAAATTATGCACTAAAAATGCAAAAAAGTTACAATATATAAAAACAGAAAATTCTCAAAATAAGCCAAAATCAGGATAAAATGGAAACAAAAGGAAGGTGAAGATATCGAAATTTAAGCAAAATAAGAATGTACCTTATTTTCAAGAATCTCAGGTTTGTGGCTGGTATAAAACAGATTCCTCGAAGGTTATTACATTCAAACTACCCTTTCGCACAGATCTTTTAACACAATGGGTATTCTGATCGAACTTTCTACAGCACCAAAGGAACCCCAAGATTAAGAAATGCAATCAGCATTTTTTCATCACATGCTGGACAAACATACTTTCGCAATGACGTCCATTTTCATGCAAAAATCGATAACATCTCTTTCTGACCCTTTCTTAAAATCATAAAGGAAGCTCAAATCGTACAAATCAGTTTTCAATTCGGCTGCGCGGTGATCACGACGAGAAGACATAACGGATTTTAGAAAAAACCTTCAGTAAAATCAAATGGAACAAAAAGGTTGATGAAGGCAACCATTAAAACACGAGCGCAAGGAGAAAATCAGACAACCGTCGGAGTCAACGGACTTCGAGCAAAGAGAACATCGAACTGTTAACGGAATTTTTTTTAACCGCAGAATATTCAAATTATCGAAGGAGAATCGTTAGCTAATTCAAATTTGGTATCCTTTAAGGGTTAAAATGAAAACTTAGGACTACCACATTATGGAAGAAATCGCCAAAAAAATTTCAACCTTGGCGTCGGCATTTTCATTAAAGGGTTGCAATAAAATAACTTACACCACATTTGGCGAGAAATCGCCAGAAAAAAATTCAACTTTGGCGAACGCACATGATTCTAAAGTCTAGCCAAAAGCTGAAATAGTACTAAATTTATAAATCGCAACAAGCATAAAAATTTTATTCTGTACTGTTGATGCATTCATACAGGGTGCTCACTAAAGCCCCTTACCATCCTTTTAACTACCGAATGGCTGCAGCTATCTTCATAAGAGTGGTGTTTAAGAATGGTAAAGTGACTATGCGCTACTGGATGAAACCACTTACAGCGCCACCTGGTTGACAACGGTGGAGTTAGCGTTATTATCTCTAAAATGGTACGAGATAGAGGAAAAAAGTGAATTATAAAGTTGTAGCGCATCACCGATTTAACGCAAAAAGACACCTTATGGTCATGAATGCTAAAAAGAGAACGCTTAAAATGTACATTTGTTTGTTTACGGCTTTTGAAAATGTGACATCACGAAACTATGCTACACCGTGTGCAACGTGAAGTTCAAGCAAGGTCCAGATGTGCATTATAGCTGGCGGAGAGAAGTTTGAACATCGTAAATAAAGGTATTTGTAATAATTAGTTTTTTTCCTTCTTTCTAGGAATGTTTTGTCACCTGTCAGTGTAGGAAATCTCGAACAATCAAATACGTGTTTTAACCGTTCTGTTCTAAGCATTTACGTCCACAAGGTGTCTTTTTGTACTTAATCGATTATGCTCTACAAATTTGTAATTCACTTTTTCCTTCTATCTCGTACCGTTTTAGAGATAATAACGCTAACTCCACCGTTTTCCACCAGCTGGCGCTGCAAGTGGTTTCATACAGTAGCGCACAGTCACTTTACCATGCCTAGACACCACTCTTATGAAAATAGCTGCATCCATTCGGTAGTTAAAAGAGTGGTAAGGGACTTTAGTGGGCACCCTTTATATAACAGTGATGTAAAAAATTATGTTTGATACTTGAAATGAATATTCCATTAGCATTTCAATTCCAAATGAAGACAGCTATTGACATTGAAATCTGTGAATGCCACGCTAATTGTATTTTTAGAGCGAATTCGGAAAATTCATTGTAACTAAAAATAGAACGTATAGGAATATTATGGAATGATATTAAATTCTGCATTGTTGCATAAATTGGTCTCCCAATGAATTATGCTAAACTTATATGCATTGCATTAAAATTATTTTTAATCATCATTTATAATTAATCAAATCCTCTGAAGTTACAGTCACTTGATATACTTAATTGCACATCATCTAAATATGTAATGCAAAATTGTGAACACACTGTGCTTGCACCTGCCGTTTAAAATCTCACTTTGTCTTCATGATTTGTACAAAGCTTTTGGGTAAAAAATGTGTTCTTGTTGGGCTGTTGGCCGATTTTCTGTGAAAAAAAATACCATTGTCTCTGGAAGGCATATTTAAAATTTCTCATGGCAATCCTGAGTTACTAAAATTAAGGGATTGGAGAATTCATCAGACAACAGACTGTAATCTATCAGACCCTAACTATGATATAATCTCAACTAAGACACTGGTATACATCTCTACTAATAATAAAGGTGTGTGTGTGCGTGTGTGTTGGTCTTCTACAGCGCAGACCGCTAGACCATGAGCTACGAGATTTGGAAGAAACATACATTGAAGGGTGGAAATGTGCACCTCGGTGTCCTTTCTTTAAATTTTAATTAAAATTTTAATTAATTAAAAATTAGGCAAAATTTCGACGTTCTTCCTTAATAACTTCCAAAAATATTGCAGCACAAAAATCATTTTCAAACCATCTGAAAGTGGAAAAAATTACCTTTCAAATGATATCAATTAACCCAGTTTCATTTCATTTATCTCTACTAATAATAAAGGAGAATGTATTTGCGTGTGTGGGTCTGTGTGTGTTGGCACTCTACAGTGCAGACCGCTTGACCTGGAGCTTCGAAATTTGGAACAAACATACTTTGAGGGCGGGAATTTGCACCTAAGAGCCCTTTTTTCTTAATAACTTCCGAAAACATTACAGCAAAAAAATAATTTTTACAGCATCTGAAAGTGCAAAACAATTACCTTTTCAGTGCTATCAATTAGTTGTCGTACAATGGTTTCTCGAATTTTAATAAATTTTAAAAAATATTTTTTGGCATAATTTACAATACTTTTCAATGTTCAACTGCAGCAAAAACCGTTTTCATTGTTTAAACAGATATTTAATTGCACATTTCTCTTTCATTGTTGTAATCTGAGATAGTATCCTAATATATTTTGCATTCATATTCTGTTTCTTCAAGATTTTTGTTAAATCTATAAAACAAGCTCTCCGACATATTGCGTTTCTTACATAATTAAATATATCGATTAAGCTCAATGGTTATGGTTGCTCTGTTTTCATTCTTTTCTCAGCTTGCTTTAATCCAGCCCATATGCCGCTGGCCATAAAATGTGCCACGTAATTTTAATGTTGAAATTAAATTCATATTTTACAAGACTAATAAGAAAGTGAAGATAGCGACTTGCTGCCGACAACATAGAATTAGGGTCAGTTATTTGACTCCATTAGGAACATCGCTATTCTTGGAAAAGCTTCGATTTCTCTTAGAGATAATTTTGGAATTAGAGTAGATACTACTATGGTATATACAGTTAACTATAGGACAATTTCCAAATTCACTGACCTTTTGTTCCATCGCAGCCTGGAGAAGGGTGTGCTCCTTATGAATTTGCGGAATCTGCTATTTCGGTACGCCTCAGGTAGGATCTGGCAGAGATTTCTGTTGGTGCTCAGGATGGTAGCGCATTTCTTAATTGCAGTTAAAAAATATTCAAAATATCGGATTTGAACACATCTCTTCATTATGGTTTGTTCTACCGCATCTGTCCTCATCATCTGATCTCAGCTGTAGATATTCATCATCCTTGTCATCGAAGTCCATAGACTCTCCCATCGCAAGATCGAAATCCAAATGAATAATAGAAATCAAAGTCCCTGAAATCTCGAATAATCGGAAAAAACCCAGTCTCCGAATAATCCGAAAATCTCATCAGCAATAGTATACTCATGTAAGTAAGTAATGTTTGGGACCTGTGGCACCCGAAGCGGGCCTAATCCCCTGTAATGGTACGTTGGTGATACTGGATAATTTCAGTTCTGGGAATTAGATGATCTGCTGCTGTTGTTCGAGGCAAGGTTGTGTGGGTGGAAGTCCATCTGGATATTGTGGGATTGTTGCTGGAGCACTACAAGAACTTGTGCCTGTAAAAAGTAGCTGCTGCTGTTGAGAGATTTCATATCTTTGGATGTAATAATTTTTCGTTAACTGCTGTGATAGGGAAGTGAATGCCGTTTGGAACTGCTCGTCAGGATTTTAAAATTTCGGGGAAGAATGGGGGGGGGGGCGGGCAAGGGTCTCAAACAGGTAGCAAGGAGAATTTTTATCAATTATAAATTCAATTATAATAGAATCTTCCGATTTCTTCTTCGGATTTGAACGCATCTCTTCACTTCATCTT
This sequence comes from Araneus ventricosus, assembly GCA_013235015.1. Classification (NCBI taxonomy): domain Eukaryota; kingdom Metazoa; phylum Arthropoda; class Arachnida; order Araneae; family Araneidae; genus Araneus; species Araneus ventricosus. The sequence goes on along the minus strand of BGPR01022943.1, from coordinate 6,772 downwards.
TCTTCATTCTGGTTTGTTTTACCGCCTCTGTGCGCATCATCTGATCTGAGCTGTAGAAAGTCATCATCCTCGTCATCGAGGTCCTTAAACTCTCCCATCGCAAGATCGAAATCCGAATGAATAATCGGAAAATAATCAGTCTCCGAATAATCCGAAAATCTGAGCAGCCAATAGTAATTGTGGTGGTTTCAGCTCCTTGGAGCCGCAGGCCCCACTATCTGAAAATCTTATACATTAGGGCTTAAGTGGAAATGAAGACTAGACCTTATAATCAAAATGCATAAACCAGTATGAGGAAGATCAAATTTAGGAATAAATTAAATCAATAAAAAGTTACAAACTACATAAATAAAAAAATATTTTTTAAATAATTTCAAAAGAATATAATAGGAGATTAGAAAGTTGTGAAAAATTATCTAAGGCAGAAAAAATTTAAAGAAAGGAATCCACAACAGTGCGGGGGGGAAACTCAGAGTGAGATAGTCATTCTTGGTCTCTTACGATTCTGTTTATCATTATGATCATAAACAGGAATTTGGGCTATTTCGGGGTTATTGATATCCGGCAGTTTTCCATAGAAAATTTTAGCAAGTTTTTGAATGAACTGCTGTAGGGAGGGGACATTTAATGCATTTCGTATATCAATATTTCGATGGTACCACCTGGCGTTTGCAATCATTCTTAGGGTTTTGTTTTCAAGCACCTGAATGCTTCGCAAGTTACTTCTGGCAGTGCAGGCCCAAATGGGACTCGCGTAAGTGAGAATTGGTCTGAGATACGCTAAATAGATCAGTACCTTGTTGTTGAGATTTAGACTAGAGTTCCTACAGATTAAAGAGTATTGGGCGCGGAATGCTTTGTTATATTTTTCCTTAATCAGGCTAGTATGGGCTCGGAAGTTCAGTTGCTTATCCAGAACAACCCCCAAATATTTCACTTCTTTTTTCCATTCGATTGGGGTGCCATAGACCTTCACTTTTGGCCAGTCGTCATTCTTTTTGTTAAAGAGAATTGCCTCTGTCTTGTCAACATTTAGTTTAATTTTCCATCTGACAAGCCAGGCTTCTAAATTTTTAAGGTAGTTTTGAAGGGGTACAATAGCTTTATCTGGGGATTTACCTTGTGAGAGTATGGCCGTATCATCGGCGTAAAGGCTGATCATAATATTTCTGACCTGTGGGATGTCATTCATGTACAGAACAAAAATTATAGGAGCCAAAATTCCTCCTTGGGGTACGCCAGCCTGAAGTTTTCTTGGTGTAGAGTCTGAGTTTTTAACAAGAACAGTGAAGTGCCTATTCGTAAGATATGATTGTATTATCTCAATAATGTATTGAGGAAATTTGTAGGCAATTAATTTGTGAATCAGACCCTCGATCCACACTTTATCGAAGGCTTTTGCAATATCTAAGAATATAGCAGCAGTAGCCAGATTGGAATTCTTCCCTTCATTAATATGCTCTACAACTCTAAGGAGCTGATGGGTCGTGAAAAGTTGTGGGGTAAACCCAAATTGCTGAGGAATGGGAAGCCTGAGTTTTGTGGCATGTGTTAAATACCTATTTAGAATTAATTTCTCTCCTAGCTTACTGAGAGTTGGTAACAACGATATTGGTCGGTAACTAACAGGGTGAGTCGGATCCTTTCCCGGCTTCAAAATTGGCAGAACTCTAGCCGTTTTCCAGCAGTTAGGAAAGTGTCTGAGTTTGAGCATGTGATTAAAAATTTCAGTCAGTTTTAGGATAATTTTCAGGGGCAAATTTTTTAGCATCTTATTTGTAATGGAGTCAATTCCAGGAGCTTTGTTGATTTTAATGTGCTTCATAAAGCAAATAATCTCAGAAGGCTGTACCTTTTTGAACTTTGAAGTGCGGATTTCATTTTTAAACTCTCTAATGGATTTTTCAACTGTTCTCTCGGTATTTGGGTCACCAAAATCATTGGGGGTGAATTGACTCTCTAGATGATCAGCAATAATTTCCGCTTTTTCCAGGTCCGTATGCGAAGGTAGATTGGTGCCTGGGTTTTTTAATTGAGGAATTTCAGATCTTTTAGATTTCAGCCTCTTAGTACGAAGCCAGAGGGTGCCATCATATATGTTTAACTGCTCGTTTTGGCTAATGTACATACTTTGATTGAATTCGGACATTGCATTTCGAAACCTGGCCTGTGCACGGTTAAATAAATTTTTTGAGGCAGGATCTCTGAATCTTTGCCAGACCTTCTTCGATCTATTACGTGCCGTTTTTAATTCTCTTAAATGAGGAGGCAGGTAAAGTTCCTCATGATGCTTTAACGGCCTAGAGCTATTATTGTAAGCGTTGGTAATGTCGCTCATAATTTTATTCACTTCATTTTCAAGATCGATTGGATTTAAAATTTTGGGGAATATAATTTTAACATTTTTATTCAAATGATTTTTAAAATTGTCCCAATTCGTCGAGACCTTTTGCCTTTTTACAATGAGAGGTACAATATTGAAATCAAAGTTCAGTATTACCGGATTATGATCCGATGCAAGATCAGGAATAGATTCGATTTTATACCTATAGGCGAAATTTTTTGTTAGTGCTAGATCGATGGTTGTGGCCGAATTCGGTCCATATCTAGTGGGGGTTGGGGGGGCCAGTATTTCAAGATTTTTACAGTGCGCATATTTATATATGGCTTTACCTGTTGCATTTATGCGCTTACAATTCCAGCTGGTATGATGGGCATTGAAGTCGCCACACATAATTACACTATTATTGAGATTCAGTATTTTGTCAAGGTCATCCAAGAATCTGCTGTTTACCTGACAAGGTACATAAATCGAAGCAATTACAATTGACGGCTGATTAGCCAGGGAAATTTTTACAATCGTGTTAGAGACATAGTTCAGGTTCGGGACAAATAACTCAACATGATTGAGGTTACTTTTAACAAAAATTCCAGTCCCACCAGAGAGTGGGGACTGTGGTCCGTCTTGACGGTAGAAAGTATAGTTAGGGAGGTATGGGGAGAAGCTATTCTTAATTTTGGTTTCTTGAAGTAGAAGAAGATCTGGTTTTTTCTCGTCAACAAAGGTACGGAGATCATGAATTTTATGCGTAAGACCATTCGCATTCCAAAAGCAAATACAAAGACCAGAATGCACATCCATTAAGCAGTTTTAGGAGGAGAGAATGTGGGAAGATGCTTAATTAGGAGATGGATTTTATCTACATCATCATTTTTTCCTCTTAACTGTGAGGCCAGCCATTTAATATCTGAACCGGCAAATAATCTTTTAGTTTCATTTAATACATAGAGAATATCTTTTAGTTCGTTAGCTTCCACTTCAGGAATGTAGTTGGCGGTAGTAGCCGCTTTTACCCTATCCATGTCAATTTGGCTTTCCGGGGGTATATTGACCTGTAATCTTTTTTTGTTGAAGTGACTAGCATAGGGAATGCTAGGGTCGGTTTTTCGCGAGGTAATTTGTTTCCTCTCATTTATAGCAGGATTTTTATTCGATTTGGGGAACATTGGACATCCTCGATAGGAGGCAACATGTCCTTCTTGTTTGCAATTTATGCATGTGACGGTTTCAGGAGGATTAGTGCATTCATCTTTGGCATGCTGCCCACCGCATTTTATGCATCTTGGTTTAAAACCACAAGTTGCCGTTGAATGATGCCAGTAGTTGCAGTTAAAGCATTGTATACTTCCTGTTTTCCGTTCAAATTTTACAACCTTTATCTTTAGATAGAGCAGGGAAGTAATTTTCCAGATGCCCTTATTTACTTCTATGTTTGGCAATGTTACTTGGAACAGCTCTAATGGCTCTTTAGTTTTAAATCGGGTTAGTTGGACAACCTTATCTACAACAAATTCATATTCCTCAACTAATGCTTTTTTGAGCACATCAACGTTTAGGTCACGCGGAAGTCCGCGTATTACAACTTTGATAGGGCGTTCAGATCTGGGTACAATAATAAAATAACCCATATCATTTGTTCTTAAAAATTTTGTTAGTCCATGACTGGCTTCATCACTCTGGGTAAACAATTTTATATAGGGACCACCAAGTTTACTTTCAACTGGTCCCCATTCATCATTTATCTTTTTTAGATCCTGAATAAAATGTTCAGTTCTTTTTAGCATTATAGGAGGGGGGCGTTTAATTGGTATAATTACACCTTGTTCAGCCTCATTATCGTCAATACTTAATTTATCAAATTTATTTTCACTAACAACAGAATCATTTAAGTTATGCTTAACACTAATTTTGGCAGTGAGCCGTTTAGGTGGCTGCACATATTCACTATTGTGATCCATATCATTATCATTTAATGACACTTTGTTACCATCACTAATAGACACATTAGAACTATCAATAACAGACATTCCATCAGTAGTATTAACAATTACTTGACCAATATCACAATCGTTAACAGAACTATTAACATTATGTTTTAATGATTTGGACTTATCATTTTTATGATTAACACTTCTAACACGTTTATGCACAGATTTCCTCTCATTAGGTACATGGTAAATGCAATTGACAACAGGACAAGTTCTAAATCCACTTACCCTTTCTTCCAGAGCAGACAGAGAAATTCCATAGGCTTTTTCCATTTGTGCAAGCGTAGGCAGGTACGGATCATTGGGTTCCGAATTCATCAGGAATCGGGCACTCTTGATTTTTTCTCGGTAATGGGAGCATTTCTCCGCAAGCGCACGCAACTGCTGACACCTGGTGGACTCATAATCGGAGATCTCTATTGACTCGATAAACTCAGGCGGGAGAGGTGATGGCGCGCCTCCACGGCCTTGCTCCATAGCTGCTTCCGTCCAGGAAAGTATCCAGGTAACACAAGTCGATCCAGAGGAACCAAGTCGAAAAGAAGGCACAGGTTTCGGCACACACTTGATGACCGGTAAGTATCCCCACGCCTCTAGTCCATATACCGCGAATTTTTCCTGAGCGATTGCAGCGCCTTCAATTCCAAAGTCGGTATTCTGATCTTCAAAATAACTTTGAAGATACGATTTAACATCAAATATAGATTATGTTCATTGGTTGAGAAATATTATTTATATATAATTTCTGTGACATTTAAAATAGTGGTATAGAAAAGGAATTATGGCTGTTCATTTCAACTGCTGGATTTATTGTAGTACTTTGATTTCTTGAACTCTGGGTGAGTAGGCTAAAGAAGCGACTTTTTTGCTACTCCATAATATTACAGTCATAAATTATTCTCTTTATCGAAAATGACGATAATTTTTAATTTCACTTCATAACTTTTGATATATTTTAATATTTCAGCACGTATTGAATTTCATTAGAAAGCAGCCTCTAACGTCAAAGCGCTGAAATAGTTATCTGCTAAGTACAGATAGAAAATAATTATGTGAAAAGCGTTTATGTATAGAACCAAAACAACTAATATTGGAAAAGATTTTTTTTTAGCTAGTATATTTCTCCCTGGATTATAAATCGCCTCCTTATAGAATGTTGTTAGATGCTTCGCTAAAAGCTTATCTTATAGACCATCAATTCGAGAAATCATGAAATGCCTCTCATTTTTCAGTTATATATAAAAAATGCTAGGTCTGTATGGTATATCACATGGACAGCATATCGTGGAAGATTTGCGTGGATACTAGGGTGATGCCATTCGCCAAAAAAGTGTATAGCACGTGACCGGCCAGACAAGGTTATGGAAATCATGGACTGCATTAAATCGGCTTAAAATATACAGAGTAGTGACGGAAAATTGTCAGCATCGAAAATTCAAACCAATCGATTGTGACTTTGACGGCGAAGTAGTTCCCATTCCACGATCCCGAAATCCTGTCTGACCAGCTTTCTTAATTACAGAGAAGGAGAAACAGAGATCCCTCTTCCGTAGGCGTTAATGGCTACTTATTTTACATTGTATTTTACATAGACAGTGCGCCACATGCGGTAGGCTACGAGAACTAACCAGACTACGTCACCGTGACATAATACCATCGTCATGTCAACGATGTAAACAATAATAAGTTATTTAAATACCCAACGTATGACAAATGAATATTTTTTACTGTACTTTTAGCTGGTTTTTCTACTATTATTAAATTTTAGAATAGCTGATTTATTTCGATATATTGTTAATTTTACAGCCGAATCATATAATTCTAAATTAATGTTTTTCATCAATAATTGACTTTTTCTTTAATACAGAAATTATAAGTGAATAATGAATATTATTTTAGTATAATTTATTCGCTTCTTTGTAGAGTATCAATTGTTTGCAAATTGTGGTATAATTTAAGAAGTCTAAAATATTTTTGAAATTAATAAATATTTTTTTTCCATAGAAAAGTTATTTCAGATCATAATTTTTTTAAATTGAAGGAAATTAATTTTTTTTATTATATTAATATTAAAATATCTATTTCAAAATATTTTAAAATTTCAGCAAAAAATTGGTTTTAATTTAGTTCAAAATAATTTTTATTCAGGCAACAGAAATTGATCAGTATAATTACCATACAGAAAATTCATTTGTGATTTTTTAAAATTCTGCAGGAAATCGATTTTTGTTGACTAAGTTTAAATTGCTCTACCTCTATCAGAATATTCAAAACAACAATAAATTTTTAATGAATGTGCAATCATTTTTATTCCAGATACAAAAATTTATGGAATGTAATTCCCTTTCAGGAAATTCATTTGTGAAGTCAATTTTTCTGATTTTTTTTCAATCCATCCAAAAAATTATATACTTTTTTTGCTTGTGGACCAAGATGCTGTAAC